>PVIY010008205.1:64361-78407 GCA_004026745.1 Myrmecophaga tridactyla | reverse complement strand
GTTCGCTAATATTTTGGGATTGATAAACTTTTCTTATATATAACAAAAATGTAATCCATAAAAGAATAATTATTAAATTGGACTTTAAAATTAAAAATGTCTGCTCTTTGAGAGACACTGTTAGGAAAATGAAAAGACAAGCTATAGATTAGGAGAAAACAGGGATAAGGTTATTAATTGTGGTAATATTCAGAACAGCAAAAAACAAGCACACACAAGCAAAAAAATCCCAAAATTAATTAATCCAACTATCCAGCAACAGTAGAATTAATAACTAAATTGGATAGATTGATTAAATGGCCTCCTCCAAGAAGAGAAAATGAATGAAGCAGAGGTACACCAATCAGCATAAATAGATTTCAGGAATATGTTGAATTAAAAATGCTAATTTTAGATTAGTATATATATAATAAGATTCCATTTGTAATGATTTTAAAAACTGTAAAGACTAAATATTTAATTTTGGAGGTACAGGCAAAGTCATGAAGTAAAACAGGTAATTTAATAACACAAAATTGATGAGTGGAGAAATTTGGAATTGCAGTCTGAGGAACACGAGAGTCTCAAAGATACTAGTGATACTCTATATTTGTCTTTTTTTAGTGTTTTGGGTATATAGATGATTTATTATCATTACTTAAACAATTCATTGTATACATTATTGTCTGTTTATTATATATGTCATAGTGAAAATAAACATCAATTATCCAGTTGCTAAAATTACAATATATGTCTCTGCATATATGCATGCATGTATATGTTCACATACTTATTAAATAAAATATATATCTGTATGTGTGTATATATATATATATGTATGTATATAATTATTAATATGCAAACTTTAATGCTTTGTTGTTAAGAAAAAAATGTCTGGTTATAAAAGATTGTCAGTACTGGGTTGAATAATGTCCCCTTCCAAACTCATGTCTATTCAGAACCTCAGAATGTGACCTAATGCAGATCTGGTTAGTTAAATTGAGATAAGGTCATACTGGATTATGGGGGTCCCTAATCTAATGACTGCTGTCTTTATGAGGAGAGAAAGACACACACACACACACACACACACACAGAGGAAAATGACATGGGATCATTAAGGCAGAGGTTTTTATGATGAGTCTATAAGCCAAGGAACACCAAGGATTACCAGCAGCCAAGATGGGAGATAAGGAAGGATCCTATCCCCCTCCACCCCGCCCAGAGCTTTCAGAGAGAGCAGGGCCCTGCTGACAATGTGATTTTGGACTTCTAGTCTCCAGAACTGTGAGTGAATAAATTGCTGTTGTTTTTAGCCATCGAGTTTGTGGTTATTTGTTAAAGCAGCCCTAGGAAACTAATACAGCACCATTATGATTTTGTAGACATATAGCTAGTGAGAAAGAGACAGTGAGAGGATCCATAGATCGATAGATAAATGGATATCTGAAATGATTTTCATCCAAATTTTATAGTGTTTTCCTCTGGGAGGCATGTTTAGAATTCTTTCTTTTATTTAGAGGGAACTTTCATAATTCATATTGTCCTTTAAACTTGGAAATAAAATATGTCATTTTTATTAAAAATATAGAAACAGAGAAGATAAATGAAGAAAAAGAAACAGGGGAGGTCCTGAAAATAAAAAATAGAGAGGCTAAAATAACACCTTTAAAAATACATTTTGAATGCAAAATGTTGAATAATAATACTTCTGGAAAACATATTAATAATAAGTGAAATTGTTTTCATTCATATCTATAAAAGAGTGACAGCCTTATAAGTGATGAATGTAACTTTTGGTGAATCCCAATTGCCGGGTCTAAAATTGTTGACCCTGCCTTCTAATAAATTGAACAATTTTTTGAGTTTGAGATTAAAAGATAAAACATTAAAAGGAATTTCATGTCAATATTTCAAACATTTATTATGTCACTGATAAGATAATTTTATGAGTTTTACTTAGCAAATGAAATTTCATAATTCATGTAAATAGGAAAAATATTATATTAAAAAGTTAACCATGGGAACAGGTAAAGGACAATGGAGTTAAGCGACTTGAGCAATGGAAAGGGAAGTTTATCTTTTTACTTATTGAACGTTCCATGTCAGATTACTTCTTATTTCAAAGAAGGGTCTTTCTATACAGAAGCATTGAGAAAGTCATTGGGAGAAATTTTGTTTCTATTTTCATATTGAGACTGTACTAGCAGGAAATACAATGATCTTAATTAATTTGAAATATATTTAAAATAACATAGTTATATTTAATAATTTAAGAAAAATAAGTTGATGATAGAGATGAGAACTTTGAAATAAGCCAATAGGTAATTTTACCTGGAGGTTTTAAATGACACAGAGTTTATCAAAAAAAGAAGGTTTCACCAATTCTTCAGGATAAACATCTTTCAAAAATGAAGCTTAGATAGTTTTAGGTAGTTTTGAAATATAACATTTTACTTTTATGCATTTTTCTAATGTATGAAAGTTATTATTCAAAAATAAATTCAGCAACGTGATTAAATAGGAAGATATGGCTCATCCAGGACAATTCCTTACAAATATTTAAGCAAAGTATTTTTTTTTTTTTGGCTTTTAAACAGGGGAATTTAATAAGTTGCTAGTTTACAGTTTTAAGGCCAAGAAAATGTCCCAATTACAACAAGTCTATAGAAATGTCCAATTAAAGGCATCCATCCAGGGAAAGATACTTTGGTTCAAAAGGGTTAGTGAAGTTCAGGGTTTCTCAAGTGAGAAGGCATAAGGTGAACACAGTGAGGGCTTCTCTCTCAGCTGCAAGGGCATATGGCAAACACGGTATCATCTGCTAGCTTTCTCTCCTGGCTTCTGGTTTCATGAAACTCCCTGGGAGGCGTTTTCCTTCTTCATCTCAAAAGGTCGTTGGCTGTGGACTCTCTGCTTCATGGTGCTGCAGCATTCTCTTAGCTCTCTCCAAATCTCCTTCATTCTCCAAAATGTTTCCTCTTTTACAGGGCTCCAGAATTTATCAAGACCCACCCAAATGGGTGGAGACATGTCGTCATCTACTCCAGCTTAACAACCACTCTTGATTAAATCACATCTCCAGGGAGATGATCTGATTACAGTTTCAAACATACAATATTGAATAGGGATTATTCTGCCTTTACAAAATGGGATTTAGATTAAAACATGGCTTTTCTAGGGGACATACATCCTTTCAAACCAGCACATTCTACCCTCTGGACTCTACAAAAGACATGTTTTCCCCATATACAAAATACATTAATTTCATGACAATATCACAAATTCTTAAACCAATTCAGTAGCAATACAAATGAAATACAAAGTTAGAAACATACAAACTCCTATCAAAGTTAGTTACAGACATAGTTTGATCTAAGGCAAAATTATCCTCTGTCTCTGGACCTATAAAACTCAGAACAAGTTATTTGCTGCCAACATACAAAGGAGGAACAGTCATAGGATACATATATGCATTTCCATAGGGAGGAAGGAACACAGGGGTCGCAGGACCCATACAGTTTTGAAAATCTGTAGGGCAAAGTCCATTAGATTTCAAAGTCTGACAGTCATTCATCTTCAGGGCTTTAGAAAGTGACAATCCCACCCCTTCTACGAGCCTACACAGAGGCCTGCCTCTCTCTGAATGCAACCTTGGGGGACATTGGGGAGACCACCTTTTTCTCGACTTCACCCTCTCCAGCATTGGGGCTGCACCCAGGCTCTCTCCCATCTCAATCCTACCATGTGACGGTAGCCAGGCTCTCCCCAAACCCCAAGGAATGTGCTTCACCCTCTCCAAGGCCTGAGGCAGCATGACTCTTCTACTGCAAGGAGGTGGAAGGCCCATCCTCTGCCTTTGGGGCAAACTCACCCTCTTCAGAGGCTTGGATGGGTCCACTCTTCTGGCCCAAGGCTTCTTGACTTTAGACCTCAGCCTCCATGGTTTTGCCTCTGAAGTTGTTTTTCCTCCAATGTGTCCTTTCTCTGAACCCCCCAGTCCAGACTGGCAGCAGCTCTGTTTATACAGGTCCCACAGCACTCTCATTGGCTTTCTATGCAGTAGTGTTGGATCATGCCTGTAAGACATAAGGAGTTTCCACAAATTGTTCCTGGATAACTCCATGTCTGATACTGGCTTTCTATGAAATGGCTGGCTGGTTTCACATTTGGTTAAATCCTCACACAGGACACTATTCTCTGGGGTCTTTCTTTCTGGAGGCCCAGAATTTTCCAGAACTTTAATTTCTGGTTTCTTTGTACCCAAGAATTCGGTTTTCAGCTTATCTCCTTCCTGTTGCATTTCACTATAAGCTGCGAGGAGAAAGCCGGCTGCACTTTCTACATTTAATTTGGAGGTTTCTTCTGCTAAATATCCAAGTTCATGGCTTTTAAAATATGCCTTCCAGCCAAAGCCACTAGTCAATTTTAAGCTAAGTATTTTGAGAAAAATACAACACTGTATATTGAAGATTACAAACTTAAGAAAAAGCAAACAAACTGAAAAAAAGAGCACAACCAAGGGCACCTATATCCAAAATGTAATATCCTTCTGAGGAAAATACTAAAACTACTTTTACTTTTGCAATCTTAGAAAATTATGCACCTTAAACAATTTCTGCCATCTCCCCTCAGAATATATCTCCTTAATAAACCATAACAGTTAATGTTAAGTGAATGCAAGATAATTTCAGCAGGTTGCTTTGCATTTTTAAAGTTAGGTAATGGTATTTCAAATATATATCAAGTTGCATCTTAAATAATTTAAACATATATCCATCGCATAAATGAACATCCTCAAGTAATAGCTAAAAAAATCATTTAACATTTCAGACAACAACAGGGAAACAATGAGAACTAAAAGGAAAAAAAAAAGAACACCATATTCAGAGAAACTTAAATGAGGAAAAACAGAGTTGAAATCATTTAACTATAATGTGTTATTTCTTTTGAAATTATGCAGTGGAGTCATAGCATGTTTTTGAAAAAGACATTCTCATGTCAATGTGAAGGCTTCAACTCAACGTTTATTTATTGAGCAAGTCAAATGGCAGATTCTGTAACCTCTACTGCCACAGATCCCTTTGCCTGGAATTAGAAATAAGACAGGTGTAGAAGAAACTGCAAGGCATTCACATGAAATTATTTGTTGTTCAACTAATGTGCTGCAGATGCTGTTGTAGGACCTGGGAATATAGCAGTGAAGAAAGACAGAGATGGTCCTTAGTGTCATGGAGCATACATAGTAGTAGGAGAGAGATAGACAGTAGACAAGTAAATAAATGAGATACTTTCATATATGCAAAACTGCATGTAGAACTTAAGGTATGTCATCTAGTGATGGGGGGACTGAGGTGAGAGCACCTTTTAAGAGGTGGATCACTCACAAGCAGTGCAGACAACCGAAGCTATAGGCTAAGCCTCCAATCTTGGGGTTTGTTCATATGAAACTTAACCTTAAAGGATAGGTTAAGTCTACTTAAAGTTAGGCTTAAGAGTCACCCCCAAGAGAACCTCTTTCATTGCTCAGATGTGGCCTCTCTCTCCAGCCAAAACAACAAGCAAACTCACCACCCTCCCCCAGTCAACATGGGACATGACTCCCAGGGGTGTGGACCTTCCTGGCAACGTGGGACAGAAATCCTAGAATGAGCTGAGACTCGGCATCAAGGGATTGAGAAAACCTTCTCGACCAAAAGGGGGAAGAGCGAAATGAGACAAAATAAAGTGTCAATGACTGAGAGATTCCAAACAGAGTCGAGAGGTTATCCTGGAGGTTATTCTTACGCATTAAAGAGATATCACCTTGTTAGTCAAGATGTAATGGAGAGGCTGCAGGAAACTGCCTGAAAATATAGAGCTGTGTTCCAGTAGCCATGTTTCTTGAAGATGATTGTATAATGATATAGCTTTCACAATGTGACTGTGTGATTGTAGAAAACCTCGTGTCTGAGGCTCCTTTTATCTACCTTATCAACAGACGAGTAAAACGTATAGAATAAAACTAGATAATAGAGGGAACAAATGTTAAAATAAACAGATTGAAATGCTAGTGATCAATGAAAGGGAGGAGTGAGGGGTATGGTATGTATGAATTTTTTTCTGTTGTCTTTTTATTTCTTTTTCTGAACTGATGCAAATATTCTAAGAAATGATCATGATGATGAATATGCAACTATGTGATGATATTATGAATTACTGATTATATATGTAGAATGGAATGATCATATGTTAAGAATATTTGTGTTTCTTTCTTGTCATTTTTTTTTAATTTAAAAAATTAAAAAAAAAAAAGGTGAATCAACTATGGCATCTCTGAGATCTCATAGCTGAGCCCTGGAGCCCTGGAGTTCTTTGGCCATTTTGGGAGAAGAGCCTCCAGATTCAGGGACATCACATACAAGGGCTCTGCTTGGTGCATTAAAAGGCAGAAAGACCAGGGTGTCTGGAGAGTGGCGAGTAGTATGTGTAACAGGGATTGAAGAAAGGACCAGAGGTCACAAAGGACTTAGGAAACTTTAGCCAAGAGCTTGGATGAGTGCATTAGGAAACCATTGGAAGGTTCTGGCATTTCCTGATTTATATTTTTAAAATATCAAATGGCTGCTCAGAAAAAAAATAGATTCTAAGGGAGCCAAATAGTAGAGATCGTTAGAAGACTACCTATTCACTGCTGTGCCATCAGTGGTTGCACATAACGGGTGCTCAATATTTACTGGGAATAAATTCCTAGGTTGCACTTGGGAAGTCTGGAACTGTAGGTTTAACAACAGATGGTACTTTTAAGGATATCAGTTTTTTATTTCTCTCTGGGTTATACAGTAACAACATCTTTGGCGATGTGGAATAGTGATTTGAACAATGTCAGTTAATACTCATATTGGTAAAATATGCAAAAGAAAAGAAAGAGAAAAAAGAGGACGAAGATGACCAAAATATGCCATTTAATTTACAAGGCCTATGACTCAGAGATAGCAGCATATGAATATTTAATGGACTATTATGCATCTCTGAAATTATGCATCTGCTGTGTAAGTGTCCCTGAGGATAACACAATTTCTCCATTAATGATTATTCAAATAGAAAACATATTTACCTGATTAAAATTCATCTAACAAATATGTTTCAGCCCCTATTTTTTTTTTTTCAGAGAGGGTAAAAAGATAAAGCCCAGTCTTGCAATCGCTGTGTACCCCAGGGCTCTGCCACCTTCAGCCCTGCTCACGAGGGGCTCCCTGCTTTCAGCTGGCACTGCAAATGGCCCCACTTTTCAACGAAATCAAGATGCATGGATTTTTTTCTTTTTTTTTATAAAGTTATTTCTGCTTCATTTCATAAATGAGAGCAAGCAGTGCTCCTGGAGACATTCACCCAACAAAGGTGGTGGTGGTGATGATATGTAAAGGAGTTGGAAGATGAGGAGCCAATTCTCCAGGTAGAGATGACACAGAGGGACAGGTGGTGGCCCTGTTCCAACACCAGTAGTTACTGTAATTGATGAACAAGCTGAGGGACCATCCACCTGATCACTTAGTCTTCAGGGATATCTGGCAAATGACGATTTGAACTCCACCTTGCTGGAAAGTGGTGTTGATATTATGTAGTAGGGGAATGAAACTGGTTGATGTTCTTTGAGACACTAATACCTCTGTGTTTTAGGGCTTATCTGGTATAGGAGCCATGTGGAGGCTTTAATTTCTGTATTCTGGAACTCTGATAATGATGACTCTCCCAGTCTCTGATAGTTGTTTAAGGTCTTTGTGGAAGATGGAACCCTGGAACATCTCACACCACCATATTGGTTAACTGGATACTTTATCTGAGAAAGTTCTAGGAAGATGGTGGAATAGGATAAGTCGAGTTCACCCCTACCCCAAGAAACAGCTTAAGAAGGGATGGGAAGGCAAGTGGGATGGTGATTCCAGGGGTAATGGTCTGGGAGGGTCTTCTCCACCACATAGGGAGGCCCTTGCTGCAAAAGCTCAAGAACTGAGTCACAGGGAACTGGAGACCTGCCAGTTAGTGCAGAGAGCCTAAAAGGCCCCTTTCCAAATGGAGGCCCACAGCTGTCAGGAGTGCATACATGGGGAAGCGGGGGCTAAGAAGTAAGCCAAGCCGCATTCCTTGAATGCGCTACCTTCACACACGCTGTCCCCACCTCATGGTCCGCAACTCCCACCACACTCCACACCTGAACCCTGTTATCCACACTCCCACTCCACTCCACCCCCACCACACTCTAAAGCACCCCTGCCCTATCTTTCCTTTTTTTTTTTTGGTTATGTGTGAAAAGGCGGCAACCTCCTGAGTTAAGGGAAAACAGCAGAGAGACCTGGTGGGGATGTGTTGGTGGATGTGACCAGGAGCCGGAAACAGACGAATGACCATGTTTTTCTTTTTTTTGCTATTGTTTGCCTCTATATCACCCAACAGCGTGTTTAAGCAGACCATTTCCAGAGATCAGTGTGCTTGCTCCCTCTCTCTTACCTCATGAGGGTGGTTTGGAGAGTGCTTAAAAGTGTCTGGAAAATCTGAATTAAAATGTGAGGCTTTAGGCAGCAAAACTACCTAACCTGAGAACCCCTTCTTGGCTCACGTCAATCCAGTCACGCCCATCAAGTCCATCTCTTGCCAGCTCTGCCCCAGCAGAACTTGGGGAGCCTTGGGGCTCACAGGCTTCAGGGCTGGCGCAGGATGGAGGGTCACGATTCCATACCTTTTGCTTTAGCCTGCAGGTGACAAGGATGAACCCCACAGATCAGGATGGTCATTGGAGATAGTTTTAAACTTTAAATATTCAGGAATAATTGTGTAGTGCCCCTTCTTTGTGCCCCACAAGTGGTAGATCTACTGAGGTGACTAGAAAAATAACTATAATAAAATATAAGGCAGAAGGATATAATGAGAGTTAGTTTGAACTGACAATGAATCATGGCTCTCTCTTATAGCTCTGTTCAACTTTTTAATGTTCAATGCCTCTCTGACTCACAATGCCTCTAAGTGTAGGAAGACATTCTTACTGGGTCTCCTTCACCCAGTGTAGTCATGTAGAGTAAGGCTACAACAAAAACGATAATACCAACCCAGGAAGAGTGGTCAATGAATTTTAGTGCCTCCTTCACTGAAGAAAGATATATATTGGTGCTGTGGAAAATGGGAGAGGGAGAAATTAATTCTTCCCAAGGGTTTGTAGTCATGAGAGCCTTCAGAGAAAGTAGAGCATATCATATGGTCTTAAAAATCAATTATTAGTAGAGAAATGAGCAAAAATGTGTTAGGTGTATATGACTGAACTCAAGGTCCATATGGGGCTGTAGAAGTTAAAGACAGAAGGTTGGTCTGTGAAATGATATTTATAACATACAACATATTAAGATACTAAGAGATTATATCTTGTGAGAAACTGGATATTACTGACCTTTTTTAAAAATAATAGCAATGACCTTATCAGAAAAATGTTTTAGAAATATAATTCCCGTGTTAGGTAGACTTCAATAATAATCACTTAAGTCATGATTTTCCTAATGGCAAAGCTATCATAGAACCTAAGTTATAGTCCTGAAAAGTTGCCTTCTCAAGAGGAAAGTGATGGTGCCAATGGATTGAAAGTGGGAATAAAACAGTTATCTCCAAGTGAAATCCAAGGGTTATTTGTAGGATGTGCAGCTTGCAACTGGGTGTGATATTTAAATTTCTTCCTTTTGTTTACAGTTATGTTCAGTTTATTTCCACATAACTTGTGGTTTAGACCCTACATCAATAAGTTTTATACTTTAGACTCTATAGCAATTAAAATAAAATATTAAAAACTCAAAAGAAAAGTTATGTTACTGTGACTACAATAGATATGTAAATAGCAAAACATCTAAAATTGCCAAAAGCGAATGTGTGGCTTGGTTCCTAGAAAATTTTAGCTGGATTGGATTTCTGCAATTTTTAAATACTCTAGATTTTAATGTCTGCGATTTTGTTGCCTTTCACTACTCTAGTGGAAGTAGGATGCTTCATGCTTTATTTGCTTTTCTTTCTTAGATTCCCTTTTATGTAGTTAAAACCCTTGCTACAGAATAGAGAAGGAAAGGGAGTGGAAAAGAAAGAATATGTGGCATTTGTAGTATTTTAACTTTTACAACCCAACAGTTTTGAATAATTTATTCTCTATAATAAAAGGCCCCCTTGTCTGTCTGTAAGTACTGGATTCCAAACAGCAAATATGAATAACAAAATCCAAGTCATTTTTATCACGACTTTATTGCCCCTGTGTGATACTTTTCTGGGCATTTTATTGCTTTTCTACTTTTGTTCAAGCTAATAGACAAGTTCAATGCCTCTTTCCTATCTAAACAATTCAGCAGCAACTGTGAGGATAATAAAAAGATGATTTATAATCCATTTGGATAATTTCTTGAAGCAGTTTTTGTACTGTCTCATAAGTCTCAACCTAATATGAAGTAATATATTTCATAAAACCCTAACACTGGAGTGGAATTAAGAAAGAGGTCTAGTACAAAATACTGAGCTATGTCCAGGTGGTGTGTTGCCTAAATAATTTCTGAGCAAATTTATTTTCTGTCTTCTGCAAAATGGTCATATAATGAGAGGGAAATATTTTGTGTTGTAATGTTTTAACAAATGTGTATAAAGTTTTCCAGATAGGTTAACTAATACCATAAGACCAAAAAATTTATCCAACCTGGGAAATATTAATTTTTATGGTACAACATGGTTAAACTAAGACCATCATGAACAAACCAGACATATGTTTGCCCTAACTAATACCCTTTTCCAAAAACATATCAGGACTGTGCTAGTTTGAAAGGATATGTACACTAGAAAAGCCATGTTTCAACCCAATCCATCTTGTGGAGGCAGCCATTTCTTTTAATCCTTATTCAGCACTGAGGCTGCAAACTTGATTGGATTATCTCCATGAAGATATGACTCACCCAATTGTAGGTATTAACTTTGGATTAGAGGGAGATGTGACTCTCCTATTCCAGGTGGGTCATGATTAGTTTGCGGGATCCTTTAAAAGAGGAAGCATTTGGGAAAAGGCTTGAGATTCCGAGAGAGCATTGAGAACCACGAGAGCCCACACAGCCAGAAACCTTTGGAGATGAAGAAGGAAAACACCCTTGGATGAGCTTCATGAAATTAGAAGCTTGGAGCAAAAGCTAGCAGACATCACCATGTTCCATGTGCCTTTCCAGTTGAGAGAGAAACCCTGAACTTTATCGGTCTTTCTTGAGTGAAGGTAACCTCTTATTGGTGCCTTAATTTGGACATTTTTATAGACTTGCTTTAACTGGGACATTTTCATGGCCTTAGAACTGTAAACTAGCAAGTTAATAAATTCCTGCTTTTAGAAGCCTTTTTGCTTCTTGTATATTGCATTCCAGCAGCTAGCAAACTAGAACAAGGACTAACAATAGCAGTCTCTTTTTTTCCTCTCTTTAAGGTAGTTCCTTTTGTGTATATAATTTCCCAACTTAAAATTCTTCAGAGGCATCTCATTGCAATTGGAGTATATTCCTAATTTTCAATCAAATCTATAAAATCTACACAATCCATTCTCTTTGTACCTCCCTACCTCAATTGCTATCATTAAGACTTCTCCAGTCACATCGGCCTTTTTCTACTTCTTGAATTTGCCAAGCTTATTCTTGCCATACGTTTTTATATTCCTTCTGTCTGAATGCAATTCTCCCAGATCTTTGCATGGTTGGTTCCTTTTACTCATTCAAGTCTCACCTTAAATGTAAGAACTCCCTGCCTACCCAACTAAAAGAAGCCTTTCTGTGCCCTCCCCACCAAACTCTCAGGCTGTTTTTATTCTATTATCTATCTTAGTTTTATTTTTTTTTCCCCTGCATTGCACTTTACACTAGTTGAACTCTTCATATTAATTTACTTGTTAAGATGTTATTTCTTCTCCTCTACAATATTAACACGATGAAGGAGGACCCTTGTTTGTATGGTGCAAAGTTGAGTCGCAGGAACCCCTAGCCTGGTCTGCTATATCATAGCTACTTGGAAAAGAATTGCTGACTAAGAGAATGGATGGTTGGATATTTTATGTCTTTCTTCAGCAGGATCTGTGAAAACTTCTACATATACTTTACAACTGGTCACCAGCAACAGAAGGTCATATTCAAATATGGCAAACAATTAAATTTTTAAGCCCTAAAATACCATATACAGTCATAAAGTAGGAGAAATTTTAAGTTAATTATATTGCATAAATTATTATTTTCATCTATGCATCCATTAATTTTTTTTTCATGCAGCATTTATTAAAAACCTACTATACTATCGTCACTGTGCTAGATGTTTGTTATAAAAGAGGTGGCTTAAAAGCACAGATTCAGGTTTTATTTAAGCTTTGCATAGATAAATGTAAAAGTACAACTATGATAAATGTTACAAATGAGACCTTCATGATGTTATAAGAATATATAAAATGGGGAATAGCCTATAAAATGTACTTACACTTTGTAAATATTATCAATAATTTTCTGAATGGTTTTATTAAATATTGAGTGGATATTCCCTGATGTTTGTAACATACATGGAGGACCTAAGGTATAATAGTAATAATTTTGAGTATTCCCACTGAACAGTTTCAGATATAGAGCATTGCCATCATCTTTCAAGTCTTCTATGTTTCCCTAATCCCAGTTTCTTCTCTCTTCCCCCAGTGGAAACTGTATCATGAATCTTGTGTTTATAATCTCGTTGCCTTATGTACACCTTTTTTTATAAGGAAAAATGTTTGATAGATGTAATCAAAGTTAACTTGTTTTAAAATTTTTTAATGTATGAAATTGAGCACCTTTTTCTTTTAATTTTGTATTTTTTCCCACATAGGAAATGCACTAGTCAAAATATAAATTTTGTACGATATAAACATTTTTGCTTTAGTCTCACACATAAGTTAAACTTTTAAAATATGAATGACCATCTACTTTCAACACCCTGCAATATTGACATTCCTTTGTTCTTCCTCATGCAAAAACATTTTTTAATTTGTACATTTAGTCACTAGCATTATACACTCTAGGCATTCCTAGATTATACCATCTCAGTCTTTATCATCTATCTTTCCTTCCGATTTCATTTATGCCCCCACATATCCTCCCTCTATCATTCTCACATTCAGTTTCACTCAGTGTTCTAACATTATTGTATTACAGTTAGGTATATTGTGCTATCCATTTCTGAAATTTTTACAATCAGTCTTGTTGCACTGTCTCCCTTCAGCTCCAATTACCCAATATCTACCCTATTTCTATCTCTTGATGGTCTCTGTTGTCAACAAAAATTCTCCAAGTTCATTCACTAATGTCAGTTCATATCAGTGAGACCATACAGCATTTGTCCTTTTGCTTCTGGCTAATCTCACTCAGCATAATGTCCTCAAGTTTCATCCATGTTGTTACATACTTCATAACTTTATTCTGTCTTACAGCTGCATAATATTCTATTATATTATATACCACAGCTTGTTTAATCGCTCTTCTACTGATGGACATTTTGGCCATTTCCATCTCTTCACAATTGTAAATAATGCTGCTATAAATGTTGGTGTGCAAATGTCCATTTGTGTCCTTGCCTTCATGTTGTCTGAGTAGATACCTAGCAATGGTATTGCTGGGTCATGTGGCAATTCTATACTTAGCTTCCTGAGGAACTGCCAAACTGCTTTCCATAGCAGTTGTACCATTTGACATTCCCACCGACAGTGGATAAGTGTGCCTCTTTCTCCACATCTACTCCAGCACTTGTCGTTTTCTCTTTTGTTGATAATAACCATTCTGGTGGATGTGAGATGATATCGCATTGTGATTTTGATTTGCATTTCCCTAATCGCCAGGGAAGTTGAGCATCTTTTCATGTGCTTTTTGGTCATTTGTATTTCCTCTTCTGTGAAGTGTCTATTCATGTCTTTTGCCCATTTTGTAATTGGGTTGTCTGTCTTTTTGTTGTTGAGTTGAACAATCTCTTTATATATTCTGGATACTAGACCCTTTATCTGATACATGGTTTCCAAATATTGTCTCCCATTGT
>PVIY010008205.1:0-64261 GCA_004026745.1 Myrmecophaga tridactyla | reverse complement strand
ACTCTTCTACTGATGGACATTTTGGCCATTTCCATCTCTTCACAATTGTAAATAATGCTGCTATAAATGTTGGTGTGCAAATGTCGATTTGTGTCCTTGCCTTCATGTTGTCTGAGTAGATACCTAGCAATGGTATTGCTGGGTCATGTGGCAATTCTATACTTAGCTTCCTGAGGAACTGCCAAACTGCTTTCCATAGCAGTTGTACCATTTGACATTCCCACCGACAGTGGATAAGTGTGCCTCTTTCTCCACATCCACTCCAGCACTTGTCGTTTTCTCTTTTGTTGATAATAACCATTCTGGTGGGTGTGAGATGATATCGCATTGTGATTTTGATTTGCATTTCCCTAATAGCCAGGGAAGTTGAGCATCTTTTCATGTGCTTTTTGGTCATTTGTATTTCCTCTTCTGTGAAGTGTCTATTCATGTCTTTTGCCCATTTTGTAATTAGGTTGTCTGTCTTTTTGTTGTTGAGTTAAACAATCTCTTTATATATTCTGGATACTAGACCCTTTATCTGATACATGGTTTCCAAATATTGTCTCCCATTGTGTAGACTGTCTTTTTACTTTCTTGATGAAGTTCTTTGATGCACAAAAGTGTTTGAGGAGTTCCCATTTCTTTCTTTCTTTCTTCAGTGCTTGTGCTTTGGGTGTAAGGTCTAGGAAACTGCCTCCTGTTGTAAGATTTATAAGATATTTCCCTACATTTTCTTCTAGCAGTTTTAGAAGATGTTTCTAAACTTCTTCTAAATCTGATGATTTAGGTCTTTGATCCATTTTGAGTTAATTTTTGTATAGGGTGTGAGATATAGATCCTCTTTCATTCTTTTTCATGTGGATATCCAGTTCTCTAGGCACCATTTATTGAAGAGAGTGTTCTGTCCCAGGTGAGTTCACTTGACTACCTCATCAAAGATCATTTGTCCATAGATGAGAGGGTCTATATCTGAACACTCTATTCTATTCCATTGGTCAGTATATCTGTCTTTATGCCAGTAAATATACCTTGAAGTCAGGTAGCGTGAGACCTCCGACTTCATTTTTTTTTTCCTCAGGATACTTTTAGGTATTTGGGGGCACCCTGCCCTTCCAAATAAATTTGGTTATTGGTTTTTCTATTTCTGAAAAGTAAGTTTTTGGGATTTTAATTGGTATTGTATGGAATCTGTAAATCAATTTAGGTAGAATTGACTTCTTAACTATATTTAGTCTTCCAGTCCATGAACATGGTATGCCCTTCCAATTATTTAGGTCTTCTGTGATTTTTTTTTAGCAATTTCTTGTAGTTTTCTTTGTATAGGTCTTTTATATCTTTAGTTAAATTTATTCCTGAATATTTTATTCTTTTGGTTGCAATTGTAAATGGAATTTTTTTCTTGATTTCCCCCTAAGATTGTTCATTACTAGTGTAGAAACACCACAGATTTTTGAGTGTTGATCTTGTAACCTGCCACTTTGCTGTACTCATTTATTAGCCCGAGTAGTTTTGCTGTGGATTTTTCAGGGTTTTCAACATGTAGTATCATATCATCTGCAAACAGTGAGAGCTTTATGTCTTCCTTTCCAATTTTGATGCCTTGTGTTTATTTTTCTTGTCTAATTGCTCTGGCTAGAACTTCCAACACAATGTTAAATAACAATGATGATACTGGACATCCTTGTCTTGTTCCTGATCTTAGGGGGAAAGTTTTCAGGTTTTCCCCATTGAAGATGATGCTAGCTGTGGGTTTTTCATATATTCCCTCTCGTGTTGAGGAAGTTCCCTTCTATTCCTATCCTTTGAAGTGTTTCTCAACAAGAAAGGATGTTGAGTTTTGTCAAATGCCTTTTCTGCATCAATCGAGATGATATATGGTTTTTCTGCTTTGATTTGTTGATACAGTCGGTGTATTACATTAATTGGTTTTCTTATGTTGAAACATCTTTGCATATCTGGGATGAATCCTACTTGGTCATGGTGTATAATTCGTTTAATGTGCTGCTGGATTTGATTTACAAGAATTTTGTTGAGGATTTTTGCATCTATATTCATTAGAGAGATTGGCCTGTAGTTTTCTTTTTTTGTAATATCTTTGTCTGGCTTTGGTATGAGGGTGATTTTGGCTTCATAGAATGAGTTAGGTAGGCTTCCATCCTCTTCAATTTTTTTGAAGAGTTTGAGCAGAATTGGTACTAATTCTTTCTTGAATGTTTGGTAGAATTCACACATGAAGCCATCTCTTCCTGGACTTTTCTTTTTTGGGAGCTTCTTAATGACTAATTCAATTTCTTTCCTTGTGATTGGTTTGTTGGGGTCTATTTCTTCTTGAGTCAATGTTGGTTGTTCATGCCATTCTAGGAAGTTGTCCATTTCATCTATATTGTCTATTTATTAACATAAAGTTGATATAATATCCTCTCATTAGTATATATATAACCTAAAATTTCCCCCTTTAACCATATTCACATATATGGTTCAGTTTTGTTAATGACATTTACAATGTTGTGCTACCATCACCACCATCCATTTCCAAAACTTACACTCAACCCAAGCAGAAATTCTATACAATTTAAGCATTAACTCCCCATTCTTTATGACCAACCCAGCCCCTGGTAACCTATAGTCTAGATTCTGACTCTCTGAGTTTCCTTATTATAATTATTTCCTATCAGTGAAATTGTACAATATCATTCCTTTTGTGTGTGGCTTGTTTCACTCAAATATGTCTTCAAGATTCACCTATGCTGGCACATGCATCACAACTTTATTTCTTCTTACAGCTGAATAATATTCCATCGTATGTATGTACCACATTTTGTTTATCCATTCATTTATTGATGGACATTTGCATTGTTTACATCTTTTGGCAATTGTGAATAATGCCTCTATGAACATTGGTATGCAAATACCTGTTCGAGTCCTTGCTTTCAATTCTTATGGGTATATACTTAATAGTGGGATTGCTGATCATATGGTAGTTCTCTACTTAGCTTTCTGAGGAACCACCAAACTGTCTTCCATAGCAGCTGTACCATTTTACATTTACATTCTATACTTGGCTTTCTGAGGAAAATATATAATTTTATAATATATGTTTGTTACCTTAAAGTTTATATTTATACTATTCTTCCTGTTTATTAATTATATCTAAATAGAAATTATTCTATTCATTCTATGAGATTTAATTTATTTCTTAATATTATGTAGCTTATCATCTACATTGTTATAAGTTTACTTCATATATTCTTCACCTTATTTCCTTGTATTAATTTATTCCAAATGTATTTATCAGTTCTACTTTTAATGAGCATTTGGATTGATCCAGCTTTTAACTTTTACAAATAGGCAGCTACAAAAGTTCTCCTGGTGATTTGTGCAAACATTTTCTTAGAGTATCGAATGGTGAGGTAGAATGGTGGGCTAATAATATTTGTCCCCTGCACATTTACAAAATAATGAAAAATTGTTTTACTAATGTTTGTCAGTTTTTATTCTTGTGAGCAGTGTATAATTGTATCCAATTTTACATGCTTGTTAACACTTAATGAGGAGAGGTTAAAAGAAAAAAAAAAACAAATCTCTTTCATTTAAAACACTATATGGTTTTATTTATTTATTTAATTAATTTTATTTTTTTGGGTGCATGGTCTGGGAATCGAACCCGGCTCTCCCACATGAAAGGCAGGCATTCTAACCACTAAACTACGTGGGTACCCATAAAACACTGTATGGTTTTAATTTGCATTTCCCTGAACACTGTTCTACTAAAGGGCAAAAGTGAAGTCAGATTACTGAAGCCACTGTCATTTTGCAGTTCCCCATCTTAATTAACATAGCAACATTTGACCAATTGATCAGTCTGCCTTTTTTTACACATTCCCTATATTTGGATTTCAGGTCGTTATCTTACCTCACTTTCTTACCTTTCTGTCATTCCTATTCATACTCTTTTTGTTATTTCTTCTCATATGTCAACTTTCTAAACTTTGTGTAACCTTGGGCTCAGCTATTGAGCTCTTTTTTTCTATTTCCACTTACTCCCTAGGTGTTTTCATCCAGTCTCACTGTTTTAAATATTATTTGCAACCTGACTCCTACATTTATATCTTCTGCCTATGTCTCTTCCCTGAACTTTAGACTTTATCTCCAATAGTCTTAATTGATGTCTTCAAATAGATGTCTGATGTCCTTGCCATACAACAAAATCTGAGCTCTTGATATTTCTCAGCCGCATCCAGAACCTGGTTTCCTCTCAGTCCTTTCAATTTCTCATGCTTAAAGTCTTGAGGCCATCTTCAACTCTTCCATTTCCCAGAAAAGCCTCAGCTATACCATCAGCAAATCCTTACCTTACCTTAAAATACATCCTTACCTTAAAAATACATCCAGTTCTATCACTTCTCATAATCCAATTTGTGCCACTGTGACCCCAGCACCATGCTCTCTCTCCTTAGTTACTGAAATTGGCTCTTGACTGATCTGACTCTGCCCTTGCCTCTCCGCTGTTCCTAGAACAACAGTCACAGAGGTCCTGTTAAAAGGTTAATCTTAGCATGTCATGCCTCTGCTCAAAATCCTCCAGTGGCTTCCTGTCTCAGAGAAAAAGGCAAATTCTTCACTGTGACCCCCCGATTGTGTATATTCTGCTACTCACTACCTGCCTATGTTTTCTCTTTTTTCTCCTGTCTGCTTTGTCACATTGAGCTCCTTTCTGTTGGTGGAACATCTCAGATGCACTCCTTTCTCAGGGACTTTACACAATATGTTTCTTTTGACTGTGATGCTCTCCCCAGAGATATCCAAAACTGTGGCTCTCTCATTTCCTTCAGGTCTTTACTGAAAAGCCACTTTCTCAGTAAGATTTTTCCCTAACCTCAATTGACATTTCATTTTACCCTTTCCTGAACCTCTGTTTTATCCCCCCCCCCCTTAGTGCTTATCACCAGAAAACAGGTTTTAAATTTTACTTATTTATGCAGTGTATTTTCTGTAAGCTCCATGAAAAACTTTGTCAATCTTATTCAGAATTGTCCTCATCACCTAGAAAAGCCCTAGAAGATAGACAAACCTAATAACTATTTGTTGAATGTTTTAATCAACTGGAAAAGCTCTTCTTTAAATTTGTATTCTTTATTTTCATGCTCCTATTTCTTTGCTGCAGTTGAAAATGCAATTTCCTAAAAGTTTTTTGTTTTTATACATAGACATATTTCCCAGTTTCAATACCCTATTTCACACAGCAGCCAACTCCTGTCAGGCTTCCAGTCATGCCATTCTTAAATTATTCTTGTCAAGATCACCCAATGATCTATATACTGCCAATTCCTATTTGAACCATCCAATTGCTCTCTTATTTGAAATTTGAGATTATTTTTCACAGTGTACCATTTCTTTTTAAAATACTTTCACTGGTCTCTTTGACAGTATATTCTCCATATCATAAATAATTCTGGCTTGTTTTTCTCATTTACATTTGCCAGTTCAAACTTTATTTAGTTGATGTCCAAATTTTCAAGTGCTTCAAGTCCCTGTGTTTTATGTTTGTCTATTTATGTGATATATTATTCATTTAAATAGTGTCGAATCCCATACATATCATTAAATATGTACTTATATGCAGGCCATAAAATCCCCAGCGATGACAAGGACAAAGTACATTTAGTATTTCCTGGTTTTAACAGTGCCATATCTGTTTTGTCTTCCCATGGTGGTTACCATTACTGTGAAATATTACAGGTGATTAGAAGTAATGTTAACTTGAAGTGAGGTACCAAATTTCTAGGGGAAGAGCTACAGATATATTATTGCCCATTTGTATCTTTTAGCCCTATAGAGAGTAATAAGAAATGCTTGAATGTCGAGTCAAAAGACATTATGAAAAATATCTGATGGGAATAGGAATATACATCCGAAAAGATGTCTGTGCACAGTTTAAGTTACTGGAAGATTATCCAAGACATGAAATTGTGTGTACTTTTTCTTAACTTGGATGTTGTTTTCAAGAATCTTCACATATTTATTTCAGGGTCCTGTCCTTTACTTTTTCAATAACTCAATGCTATGCAATGAATCAATAGAAAATACATATTTTTTATTTCCTTTAGATTTGCAGAGACATTTCATTATTTATTTTACCCTCAGAGAGTTTTAAATTAAATCCCATTTACTACCATTCATCTGAGAAATACATAGCATATCTCTATATCAAATGGTTTATTTACCAAGATGTGATGTATATTACAAAACTAACGTTTTTAGAACTTTGGAAAATTAAAAGGTGAAACGAGGATCCTAAAGTTTCCTACAGAGTCTCATAAACAATTGCTTTTTCTCTTAGGTGATCACCAATGAATCTGCCTTTTCATATTATTGTTTGTTTTATCTGCCATGGATCAGTCACAAATATATCAAAACATAGAAAAACTAAAATCAGCATGTATATAATTGAACAGAAAATCAATATGAAATTTTTATTAGACTCTTTTTTTGGGACGGAATAAACTTTTATTTATTTGTAATTTCTTCAAGGTAACAACACCACATTCCTTCACAGAACAGGTAGCAATATGATTGTACATAAAATGACTTTGTGTATTATCACAATTGATTTCCTCAAAACATCTTCATTCTTCCACACATTCTCTTTTTTAATACAATTTTATTGAGATATAGTCTCACACCATGCAATCCATCCAAAGTATACAATCAATGGCTCACAATATCATCATATTCTTATTAGAGTTTGTGTTTTTCCAATAGGTACATCAGAAATCTGGAAATGCCCCTTCATTCTTGTCCTCTCTGTATACTGTTCCTTCTACCTAATTGAAGGAGAACATAATCTAAAAAAAGTTCAGGAATTTCTCTGCTCCAAATAAAAAGCCTGTGCTTTCTGGGTAGGTAATGTGATGATATTTAATATAAGGGGATATTATGCCAATTGTCAGCACATCAAGCCTAGCCATGGCTCTTTTGAAATTTTAATTCCAAGGAAAGATGGGCCAGTGCAATGGGGCCAAACAGAGATGCTGATTTACTCATGATTATTACAAGAGCTGATCTCCACTCGTCCACATTGTATTGTCTCTACTTAGACAACTTCAGCTGTTAGATATGTGGGTAGATGGTACAAAGGGAAATATAGAACTAGTCAAGAAAAGATATGAAAAAATTGGTCTTGCAGTAGTCCTTGCCATTTGACATACTCATTCAGGTAGGATGTACTGTCCATTGGTTCACAGGGGTCTTGTTCTAATGGATCCAAGCCAGTGGCTGTTATATTAAAGAAAGATTCTACTGCCTGGCAAATGAAGACCAGAGCACCTTAATTTGACCTCATTCATAGAGACAGATAGTGATTAGGAAAATCTCCAAGTACCTCTACCTGACACCTCCAGAGGAAAAAAAATAGGAAAAAACTATTAACAAAAACTGAATTTGGGAGTGGTCATTAGCATAGAAGCTGGAGAAACATGCTTTCCCTAAAGCAAATGCTGATGATAATTTTACAAGCCAAACATTAAGCCTTGGTTCAATAGTGAGATGAGAAACTAAACCAAAATCTACATTAAAGTAGGGACTTAAAGGGATAAAGTGATACAATTTTCCCCTTTTAAATGTTTTGACATGAAATACCACAACTTCTAACAAAAGTAGATATAAAACTTCTCTTGAAAACAACATTACCTACATAGGCACTCATTACAGAGACTGAAATCAAGCAAGGATGTGTTCATAAATATCACCAAGCACATAGGGAACCTAGCCACCATGAGTGAGCATTAATTCAAACTAAATATCTGATTAGGTCCAGGAAGGAATTTTGAGGTTGAAATTGTTAGATAGAGAATACACAAATAGCTATGTGGAATAACTATGTATAAAATGATTTTTTAAATGTGAGGTAACACATAAGGTAGCAGAGTTTATCAAGAAACAATAGGCAGATATGAAAAGAAATGAGAAGTGTAATTGTTCAAATTTAATATGCGCCTCAATGAATAGATTAAACAGAAGATGAGACAAACTGAAAAGAAAATTATTGGTCAGAAAGATTGAGCTAAAGGAATTAAGTTTTATGTGGTAGAGAGGGAAAAAAGAAAGTGAAAATTATTTTAAGAGACATTTGGCATAAAATAGCTAACATCTGCTTTATTGGAGATTCACAAAAGAACAGAAAATAAGAGGCAACATTTGAAGAGAAAATGGCTGAAAATTTTCTCAAACCATTGAAAGATATAAATCCATAAATACTGGAAGCACACGATATCCCAAATAGGAAAAATATATAGAAAATCACAACTAGACATATTAGTTCAACTGGAGAACATCTAAAGAAAAAGATCACACAGGCATCCAGACACCTAGAGATGAAAGATTACTTATTGACTGCAGAGTTCCCAATATTGGGAAAATTGTACCTTCAAACTTTTGAGAGAAAGTAACTGCCAATTATGCATTCAGCAAAAACTCTTTATTCAATTAAACAGTGTCCAATAAAGATGTTTACAGATCGCTAAAATCTATAAGAATTTATTACCAACATTCCTAAAGGATCCACTTTCAAGAAAATGAAAAATAATTTGGGAATGAAGATTAGAGGTAAAACAGAATTTTGAGTAAATGAAATGATAAATATGTATGGAAAATTAAACATAGCCCCAAATCGTATCAACTGTATACATTTGTCTTTTAAAATACAAGACAGAAATAAAGGATAATGAGGGCACATGATTTTGAATATAGATAATCGAAATTTAAAAATGTCTAAAGGTCTTGTGTTTTTCTGAACGGATTTAACAGATATTGTTTTACATTATAATTTGTTAACTTAAGAATGGCAAAATATTAAGGATATTCAGTAAAATAAATAGAATGTACTAATCTGAGTAAATTGAGTGGAAATAAATAATAACCAAAAAAAAGACAAAATATACTCAATCTTAATAAAGGCTAGATATGAGAGGGAATATATCTTTAAAATGTAGAATAGCTAGATAATAAAATAAAAATGAGTAGTAACATATCTGAGTATATCACTCACAACAAATGTTAAAACATTAAGCCTATCAGTTAAAAAGACAGAATTTTTCAGAATTGATTTTTTAAAAATATAATTCTCTTCTACTTGAAAGAGACATATTTAAAACATATAGTTATACAAGTTGAAAATAAAAGGGTAAAAACCCAGTAAGTACTGACTTGACTAACTTAAAGAAAACTTGTATAGATATATTAATATCAGATAAATAGATTTCATGACAAAACCTTACTAGGGTTAGAATGTCACTACATAAAGATAAAAGGTTCAGCTAATCTAGAAAATATAACAATTTTAAATTTGTATGTATCAAAAACTATGGTTTGAAAATACTTGGGAGAAAAATTGTTAGATAAACAGAGGGATATGCCTTAGAATACCTACAGCTAGACTATCTGTAATAACAAAAATATGGAAATTACCCAAATGCTTGTTGTCAGGGAAATGATGAAACTATACTGTATTTACACAATAGGAAAACATACATATGTGAAATTAAACGAACAAGCTATATGAAATAACAAAAAATGAATCAAACATAATGCAGAGTGAAGGTAACCTCTTGTTGGTGCCTTAGTTTGGACACTTTCCTTCCTTAGAGCTGTAAGCTTGTAATTTATTAAATTCTCCCTTTTAAAAGCCATTCCAGTTCTAGTATGTCACATTCCAGCAGCTTTCAAACTAATACAAGGAGGAAAATACGGGATCAACTTATTAGACCAGAGGCACATTTGT
This sequence comes from Myrmecophaga tridactyla, assembly GCA_004026745.1. Lineage (NCBI taxonomy): Eukaryota > Metazoa > Chordata > Mammalia > Pilosa > Myrmecophagidae > Myrmecophaga > Myrmecophaga tridactyla. Next base: position 54,501 of record PVIY010008205.1, on the reverse strand, counting down.
ACAAATGAGAAAATGCAGTCCTTTCATTAAGTAAAAGGCAAAATCAACAAATTATGACAACCGTTAAAAATAACATGCAAACCTTATATGCCTTTGCTTGCACCCAAATCCGAACTCACATTCACCCACTTACACACCCCTCCATGCCATGTCCTGAATTAACACTCCATGCACCTCTACCACAAGATAGAATTAAAGTATTATTTAATACTTTACTCCATGCCTGAATTAAAGTATTGTGCTTCACAACTTACGTATGCTCTATATGCATTTGTATGTGTGAGCTCTTGCATTAAAAGACAATAAATAAAACAAAATAAGAACAGCATCAGCTCTAATGTTTGATCCAGTTATCTAAAGAAGAATCCATGAACACTGATGATAGAGCAAGACTGAAGGAGGAGGCCTTTGAATGTGTTTTCTACCAGAAATGTGATTTCCCTTCAAACAGGTGTTGGCAAACCTCAGCCCACAAGCCAAATCCAGCCCACCACCTATTTTTTTTTTAACCACCAAAGAGCTAAGGATGGCTTTCATATTTTGAAGTGGTTGAAAAAAATCAAAAGAAGGCTATTTTGTGACACCCCAAAATTTTACGAAATTCAAGTTTCAGTGTTCATAAAATTTTATTGGAACACAGCCATGTCATTGGCTTATGTCTTGTCAATGGCTGCTTTCATACTAGAATGGCAAAGATTGTCAATGGCTCAGAAAGTCTAAGATGTTTACTCTCTGGCCATATACAGAAAAATTTTGCTCACTTCAGCTTTAGAACATAATTTAGACACTGGGGCTGAAATTTGTTCCGTTGCTTGGGAACTAGTACTTGTGCTTTGTGGATAGCCATTCTCTCAAGCAGCTCATACCTAGTGTCATGGGAAATGAGCTAAAATGAGAAAAAAGACACCTAGGCATAATTTTTAAGCCATCAACATAAAGGTACAGCCGGGGTGTCACAAATACCCATGCACAGGGGCTAAAGCAGGAGATTCCTCCTGTTGGTGAACTGAGGGATTTCTATGCTCTTTGCCAGGCAGGATTGTTTTAGGAAATGGGAAAGCTTGAGCCAGAAGATAGAAACAATTGTTTCTAACAATAACAATTGTTATTGTTATGAACAGTAACACATATACAAAAAACCAATAAATTTCAAAGCACACTGCAACAATTAGTTATTGAACAGATTTCAAAGTTTGGTGTTGGGTTCCAGTTCTACAATTTTAAGTTTTTCCTTCTAGCTTCTCCAAGACACTGGAGACTAAAAGAAATATCAATATAATGATGCAGCAGTTGTACTTATTTGTTAAATCCTACCTTATCTGTTATAACTTCACCTTCTGCTTTGATCTTTCTTCCAATGGGCATTTAGGCTATGCCCATTCTAAGTTTTTTATGTTGAAAAGAGGTGTCAGCAATATAGAATGGAAGATGGAATTAGCTGATGTTCTTGGAGAGGCTTGGCCCCTCTGGGTTTTAGGACTTATTTGGCCTAGTAACTCATCTGGAGGTTGTAGATTTCTGGAAAGTAATCAAAGTGCATGGAACTTTTGTACCATTATATTCTTTAAACAGAACAAATATAAATGCAATTTGGTTACTGATTACTGTCAAATTTTTATCAATTGTTCTTAGATTGAAGACATGGAAAGCTCATGGTATCTTTTTTTTCTAATTTTTTTTATTCTGATCATTCCATTCTACAGATATAATCAGTAATTCATAATATCATTACACAATTGCATATTCATCATCATGATTATTTCTTAGAACATTTGCATCAATTCAGAAAAAGAAAAAGACAACAGAAAAAAGTTCATACATACCATACCCCTTACCTCTCCCTTTCAATCACTAACATTTCAATCTAAATTTATTTTAACATTTGTTCACCCTATTATTTATTTTTATTCCATTTGTTTTATTTGTCTGTTGATAAGGTAGATAAAAGGAGCATCAGACACAAGGTTTTCACAATCACACAGTCACATTGTGAAAGCTATCATTACACAATCATCTTCAAGAAACATGGCTACTGGAACACAGCTCTACATTTTCAGGCAGTTCCCTCCAGCCTCTCCATTACATCTTGACTAACAAGGTGATACCTCTTTAATGCGTAAGAATAACCTCCAGGATAACCTCTTGACTCTGTTTGGAATCTCTCAGCCATTGACACCTTATTTTGTCTCATTTCGCTCTTCCCCCTTTTGGTTGAGACGGTTTTCTCAATCCCTTGATGCTGAGTCTCAGCTCATTCCAGGATTTCTGTCCCATGTTGCCAGGAAGGTCCACACCAGTGGGAGTCATGTCCCACACTTATGGGGGGAGGCAGTGAGTTCGCTTGTTGTGTTGGCTGGAGAGAGAGGCCACATCTGAGCAACAAAAGAGATTCTCTTGGGGGTGACTCTTAGGCCTAATTTTAAGTAGGCTTGACCTATCCTTTGTGGGGTTAAGTTTCATATGAACAAACCCCAAGATTGGGGGCTCAGCCTATTGCTTTGGTTGTCTCCACTGCTTGTGAGAATATCAAGAATTCAACTTGGGGAAGTTGAATTTCCCCCCTTTCTCACAATTCCCCCAAGGGGACTTTGCAATACTTTTTTATTCATTGTTCAAATCACTCTGGGATTTATTGGGGCATCATTCTGGACAAACCAACAAAATCTCATGCCCTACTCAAGGTTCCATGTACTTATGGTGTTCAATTAAGCTGTCTACATAAGTTATATTAGGAAATGCATTAGTCAAAATATAAATTTTTTACCAAATAAACATTTTTTGGTTTAGTCTCACACATAAGTTAAAATTTTAAAATATTAATTACCATCTATTTTCAACACCCTGCAGTAATGACATTCCTTTGTTCTTCCTCATGCAAAAACATTTTTTAAATTTGTACATTATACACTCTAGGCATTCCTACATTATACCATCTCAGTCTTTATCACCTGTCTGTTCATGTCTTTTGCCCATTTTTTAAATTGGGTTGTTTGGCTTTTTGCTGTTGAGTTGAAGAATTTTTTATATATTCTAGATACTAAACTCTTATCTGATGTGGTTTCCAAATATTGTCTCCGATTGCATAGGCTGTGTTTTTGCTTTCTTGACAAAGGTCTTTGATGAACGAAAGTGTTTAATTTTGAGGAGTTCCCACTTATCTATTTTTTTCTTCAAAGCTTGTGCTTTGGGTGTAAGGTCTGGGAAACTGCCTCTTATTACAAGTTTTATATGATATTTCCTTACATTTTGTTCTAAAAGTTTTATGGTCTTAGCTCTAATGTTTAGGTCTTTGATCCATTTTTTAGTTAGTTTTTGTATAGGGTGTAAGATATGGATCCTCTTTCATTCTTTTGCATATGTATATCCAGTTCTCTAAGCACCATTTATTGAAGAGGGTGCTCTGTCTGAGATGGGTTGGTTGGACTGTCTTATCAAATATCAATTGTCCATAGATGAGAGGGTCCATATCTACACACTGTATTCAATTTCACTGTCAGAATATCTATCTTTACGCCGGTACCATGCTGTTTTGACCACTGTAGCTTTGTAATATGCCTTATAGTCATGTAGTATGAGATCTCCCACCTCATTTTTCTTCTTCAAGATATTTTTAGCAATTCAGGGCACCCTTCCCTTCCAAACAAATTGGCTATTGGTTTTTCTATTTCTGCAAAGTAAGTTTTTGGGATTTTAATTGGTACTGCATTGAATCTATCAATCAATTAGGGTAGAATTGACATCTTAACTATATTTAGTCTTCCAATTCATGAAGATAGTGTGACCCTGCATTTATTTAGGTTTTCCATGATTTCCCTTTCAGCAATTTCTTGTAGTTTTCTGTGTAGGTCTTTTGTATCCTTTGTTAAATTTATTCCTAAATATTTTATTATTTTGGTTGCCATTGTAAATGGAATTGTTGTTCTTAATTTCCTCCTCAGAGTGCTCATTATTAGTGTATAGAAACACTACTGATTTTTGGGTGTTGCTCTTGTACCCTGCCACTTTGCCGTAATCATTTATTAGCTCTAATAGCTTTGCTGTAAATTTTTCAGGATTTTTGACATACAGTATCATATTATCTGCAAATAGTGAGAGTTTTATTTCTTCCTTTCCAATTTGGATGCCTTTTATTTCTTTGTCTTGTCTAATTGCTCTGGCTAGAACTTCCAGCACAATGTTGAATAACAATGGTGACAGTGGGCATCCTTTTCTTGTTTGTTCCTGTTCTTAGAGGGAAAGCTTTCAGTCTTTTCCCGTTGGGGATGACGTTAACTGTGAATTTTTCATGTATTTCCCCTTATCATGTTGAGGAAGTTCCCTTCTGTTCCTATGCTTTAAAATGTTTTCATCAAGAAAGAATGTTGAATTTTGTCAAATGCCTTTTCTGCATCAATCAAGATGATCATGTGGTTTTTCTGCTTTAATTTGTCGTTACAGTGTATTACATTAATTGATTTTCTTATGTTGAACTAGCTTGCATAACTGGAATAAATCCCATGTGGTCATGGTGTATAATTCTTTTACTATCCTGCTGAATTTGACCTGCAAATATTTTGTTGAAGATTTTTATGTCTATATTCATTAGAGAGATTGGTCTGTAATTTTCTTTTCTTGTAGTATCTTGTCTGGCTTTGGTATTAGGGTGATGCTAGCTTCATAGTATAAGTTAGATAACTTTCCCTCCTCTTCAAATTTTTTGAAGGGTTTGAGCAGGATCAGTACTAATTCTTTCTTGAATGCTGGGTAAAATTCATATGTGAAGCCATCTGGTCCTGGATTTTTCTTTCTTGAGGGCGTCTTGATAATTGATTCAATCACTTTGCTTGTGATTGGTTTATTGAGCTCATCTGTTTCTTCTCGAGTCAATATTGGTTGTTCATGCCCTTCTAATAAGTTGTTCATTTCATCTGCATTGTCTACTGTATTAGCATATAGTTGCTTATAGTATCCTCTCATTACTCCTTTATTTCTGTGGGGTCAGTGGTTACATCTCCTCTTCCATTTCTGATTTTATTTATTTGTATCGTCTCTCTCTCTCTTTTTTTTTTTTGTCAACCTAGCTAAAGGTCAATCAACCTTATTGATTTTCTCAAAGAACCAACTTCTGATTTTGTTGAATATCTTGATTGTTTTCTTGTTCTCAATTTCATTTATTCCTGCTCTAATCTTCATTATTTCTTTCCTTTTGTTTGCTTTGAGGTTAGTTTGATGTTCTTTCTCTGTTCTTCCAAGTGAATGGTTAATTCTTCAAATTTTGCCCTTTCTTCTTTTTGGGGCAGGGGTTGGTGCACGGTCCAGGAATTGAACCGGGGTCTCCGACATGGAAGAAGAGCATTCTACCACTGAACCACCCATACACTCTTTCTTCTTTTTTAATATAAGCATTTAAGGCAATAAATTTCCCTCTTAGCACTGCCTTTGCTGCATCCCATAATTTTTGATATGTTGTGTTTTCATTTTCATTTGTCTTGAGATATTTACTGATTTCTCTTGTAATTTCATCCTTTACCCACTGGTTGTTTAAGAGTGTGTTGTTTACCCTCCATATGTTTGTGAATTTTCTGACCCTCTTCCTGTTTTTGATTTCTAACTTCATTCCATTATGATCTGAGGGAGTGTTTTGTATGAGTTCAATCTTTTTAAATTTATTAAGACTTGCTTTATGACCGAGCAAGTGGTCTATCCTTGAGAATGATCCATGAGCACTTGAGAAAAATGTGTATGCTGTTGTGGGGTGTAATATTCTATAAATGTCCATTAAAGCTAGTTCATTTATTGTATCATTCAAATTCTCTGTTTCTTTATTGATCCTCTGTCTAGATGTTTCCATTAATGAGAGTGGGAAATTGAAGTCTCCTACTACTATGATAGAGGTGTCTATTTTTCTTTTCAGTGTTGTCAGCATTTCCTCATGTAGTTTGGAGCACTCTGGCTCAGTGCATAAATATATATGATTGTTAAGTCTTCTTATTGAATTGTTCCTTTTATTAATACATAGTGTCCTTCTTTGTCCCTTTTAATTGTTTTACATTTGAAGTCTAATTTGTTAGATATTAGTATAGCTACTCCTGCTCTTTTCTGATTGTTGATTACATGAAATATCTTTCTCCAACCTTTCACTTTCAACCTATTTTTGTACTTAGGTCTAAAATGAGTCTCCTGTCAACAGCATATAGATGGGTCCTTTTTTTTAATCCATTCTGCCAGTCTATGTCTTTTGATTGGGGGGTTTAATCCATTAACATTCATTACTGTAAAGGCAGTACTTTCTGCTACCATTTTGTCTTCTGGGTTTTATATGTTACGTTTAATTTTTTTTCTTTTTCTTTTTTTTTTTCCCTATTCCGATAGTCTTCATTTCTGCATTCTTCTCCAGATCTCCCTCTCCTGCCTTTTCCTATCTGCCTGTAGTGCTCCCTTTAGTATTTCTTGCAAAGCCAGTATCTTGGTCACAAATCCTCTCAGTGACTATTTATCTAAAAATATTTCAATCTCCCCCTCATTTTTGAAGAATAGTTTTGTTGGCTATAGAATTCTCACTGGCTTCTCACCTCCATGGTCTCTACTGAGAAATCCAAAGATAGTCTTATTGGGCTTCCCTTGTATGTGAGGGATTGCTTTTCTCTTGCTGCTCTCAAAATTCTCTCTCTCTTTGATATCTGACAGTCTGATTAGCAAGTGTCTTGGAGTATGTCTGTTTGGATCTGTTCTGTTTGGGGTACACTGTACCTCTTGGATCAGTAATTTTATGTTTTTTATAAGAGATGGGAAATTTTCAGTGATTATTTCTTCCATTAGTCTTTCTCTTCCTTTTCCCTTTTCTTCTTCTGAGACACCCTAAAGATATATATTCACATGCTTCATGTTATCATTCAGTCTCCTGAGACCCTGCTCATATTTTTCCGTTTTTTTTCCCTATGTTTTCTTTTGTATGTCAGACCTCAGATGTCCAGTCCTCTAGTTCACTAATCCTTTCTTTTGCCTCTATTGTTGTAGGTTTCCTTTTATTTATTTATTCTTCATCTCTTCTATTGTCCCTTTCATTCCCATAAGTTCTATGATTTGTTTTTTCAAACTTTTGGGTTCTTCTTTTTGTTTGCCCAAAGTCTTCTTTATATCCTCCCTCAACTTCTTGATTTGATTTTTTATGAGATTTTCCATGTTTGCTCGAACATCCTGAATTAGTTGTTTCATCTCCTATATCTCATTTATAGTGTTGGTTTGTTCCTTTGACCTGGGCCATATCTTCGATTTTCCTAGTATGACTCATTTTTTGCAGTTTTTAGGTATTTGATTTCCTTAGTTAGTTTATTTTAGAGGCTGTTTCCACTCTTTTACCTAGGGTTTTCTTATTGGATGGCTTTGTGCTCTGTCTATTCTTTGACATTCAGTTCAACTTACTCTAGATCTCCAGCATAGAGGGTCTGTTTAACCGGTCAGTACTTTTCAGTTCGTGCTTTTCTGTTTCTTGCTCTGCCTATTTGGAGCCTTTTTATTTTTTGAGGAGAGTCTCCTCAGATATTATAGACTCCAGTTAGGTTTTCCTAGACTGGACTGGCCCATATCTCAGGAGGAAAGAGTTTCCAGCATCCATTTTCCCTGAGGGTGAGACCCAGTAATTTGTCAGACTTTCCTATAAAGCCTCTAGATTGTGTGCTTTTCCTCTCCTGCCCAGCATATGGTGTTTGTTTTCCCACTGCTTCTCATCAGTGTAAAGTGATGTGGTGTCTTTAATTTCAGCAGATTCTCCCTGCTGGGGGCATGGTTGAGACAGAAGTGAGGTTGTAGGTTGGCATTAATTGCTTCAGTTTTGCAGTCCCTGGGGCCTGATTTCCTTGAAGGGGGGATTCCACTTGATATGGGTCCCACCTTTCTCTTGGGGAAGGTACAACCTTTAGGAAATTAACTCCTTTCATCTGACTAGTTATTTTGTTTCTCAGACAAGCTTAATTCCCCCCCTTGCCTGAGAAGCCTTCCAGTTCTATCTAATGAGCTCTTAAGGAGTAGAAAAGAAGAAGAAGAAGAAGAAGAAGAAGAAGAGGAAGAGGAAGAGGAAGAGGAAGAGGAAGAGGAAGAGGAAGAGGAAGAGGAAGAGGAAGAAGAAGAAGAAGAAGAAGAAGAAGAAGAAGAAGAAGAAGAAGAAGAAGAAGAAGAAGAAGAAGAAGAAGAAGAAGAAGAAGAAGAAGAAGAAGAAGAAGAAAATACTTTTCAAGGCAGGACACTGGCTCCTTGGGGTTGTCAATCAAGAGCTCAAGTTCGTATGTGCCTCTATGTATCTCTAGGCTCTATATGCTTCCTTTTCTTGGGCACAGCCCTTTTCCAGTATTTTGTGCTGTCCAGCTCAAAGAAGCCTCTATTTTTTGTTTTGTTTTGTTTTCTGTCACCCCTGCTCCTCTTTCTGCCTGGGCAAAAACTCCTAGTACCTTTAGAGCTTATCTGTGCTGGGGGTCTATTTTCAGTAATCAGAACTTGTTAATTAATTCCACAATTAGAGTTTCATTGACTAAGCCCTTGTTGCTAATAAAGTCTGTTTCCTTTCCCCTTGGGGAACCAGCCTTCCATACCCATGGGGGTAGGCACCAGTGTCCATGGCTTGGGGGATTTACAGTTCTGTGTGGGGTCTGAGGTAGTCAGCCTGGTCCAGAATGGTGTATGCTTGTGTCCAGTCACTGATGTCCCAGTTGTTCTGTACTATTTCTGGCTATTTACTAGCTGCCCTGGAGGACAAACTAAATCCCATACCTCACTTAGTTGCCATCTTGCCCCAGCTCTCTATCAGCTTTTTAAAATCATTTTTCTAAGAGGAAGAAAATTGCATGAGATTAATTTCGTAAGACCCGTAGCTCTGTGCCTGGCCAAAAAAACTAAATAAATTAATGATTGTTTCATTATATGTCTATGATGTTGTTGATGATGATGATGGTGAGGATAGAAAAAAAATAGGATAATTTCGAAGTATTTTGTATGATCCAAGAAAGATTCCAACAATTCTTAAGTTACAGATAGATTTTCTACAAATGAATTCCTGGAAAACAGCCTTTCCATTAGCATTAAAGTCACTTTTTTATTCCCCTGGAATATAGAACTTGTGGTAACATGTGGAGGATGGATGGCAAAAGGATACATAAACAGCTGCTGTACAGCAGGTAAAATGAAATTACTGTAGACAGGGTAGGCAAAAGGAGACCCAGAAGGCTGCAAAGCAAGACACATTGTCAACTTTCATAAGGACCCAGGCTTAATGTATGCAAAGAAGCTTAGGCAGTAGAGGAGCAGACAGAATACAGCTTGTAATCATCAGAAAACTTGGCAGTTCATCATAGGTAAGTTATGAGGACGAGGAAAGAGAAAGGGAGCTACAAGTGTTAGCTTAAGAACAGAACAAAATCACTCTTCATTTGCATGCAGCTGAAATCTACAGCCTGTCATACTTTACTGGCCTTTTTAATCATACTGGCACATACTGATAGCAATATTACCTATAGGGTGTTATTTGAACATTAATTCTACCTTCATCCCTTTGCTTTCGACTTTTTCCAAAAAAATTCTTAAATTCAACAATATTCTTCAAGTACTCAAGAGACTGGTGAAGATATAGCCTGTATGACACTGGAAAGATATACTATTCTTGATTATAGGAGAACAGAGTTAATGACTGACAAGATACAGACTGTTTAAAGCAGAATATAAATTATGTTTGGAGCTATAATAAGATTGTAATAATAAGAGGACACCTCACTTTTGCCCCAAGTTTTTGTTTGTACTTGTGAACAATTGTTAAAATCAGCTTATTTCTGTGTAAATGCAAAATCACATTCTGCCAGAGACTGTTTCTCCTTGAACTGGGAAATAGTTTGCCTCCTAAATTTTAGCCCTCATAAGTAAAGAGAGAAGAGTAGAATGCAAATAACTATCACTGAGAAGGGGCAATAAAATCTGCTTGCCATTTCAAAGCATCAAAGAAAAAGATATGGCCACTATAGATGAATTTCTAAATCATGCCAATAGATAAATTATCAGCAGTAGTGCATATACATCCAATATCAACTACTTGTTCGGTGACAAATTTTATAAGGGAGGAGAAAAACAAAATTAAATGATCTGGGTAATGTGATAATAATGCCTATCCATTCTCTAAGACTTATGTTTTCATTGGGAAATATCTTCACTTATATGATAAAGAAGGTTCCTTCTTTCCTCTGACTGGAGGGTTTGGCCAATTCTCTGCTAAAGTGCTTTTAAGTCCCGATTAATTGGCAATTGGACAAAATTTTATTTTCAATCGCACTGTAGGCTCTCTATATTCAATTTAGGATGAATTGTCTTCAAAACAAATGCAACATTAGTTGAAAGTAAAAAAAAAGTGCTTTGGTTAAATGAAAGGTCCTTTTCTCTGTGAATGTAACAACAAAAATGAACACATAGGCTTCACCAATTTGTATTGCAAAGGTCTATTCAAAATTCCATGGAAAGTCAGATGAAAAAAGATGTCTGCAGTCTAAGTCGCTGGGAGGCATTGGCATGTTTCATTATGACACTTGCTGTCAGCTCATCATTTGTGTTGAGGAAATGATGGGCTTCCAGGAAACCAAACGAACTTGCTGCCTTTTCTGACTTTTTGGTTCTCCACCCTCTGGTCTTACATTTTGTTTTACTAAAATTGATATAGTAATAAGTCTTCACTTTTCATAAGAACCTCTGACTGAAAAAGAAAAATAATTCCTTGATGATTTTCAAGGAATGCTTAAAAATATTTGAATACACTTGGAATGGAAATAAATATGGCTAGAATTTTTAAAAATTAGAACTAGTGATTTATTAATGATTAATGAAACTTAGTCAGACATAAATTTTTTTTAAACTTTTTTTATTGTGTAGTATAACATATGTACAAAACAAAGAAATATAAAGCAATAGTTTTCAAAGCACTCTTCAACAAACGGTTACAGGACAGATCCCAGAATTTGTCATGGGCTACCATATAATCCTCTCATATTTTCCTTCAAGCTGCTTCAGAATATAGGAGGCTAGAGGGCTTAAATATTTTTTTTTATCATCACAATCGACTTTTTTTCCTTCTTTTTTTGTGAAAAATAACATATATACAAAAAAGCTATAAATTTCGAAGCACAGCACCACAATTAGTTGTAGAACATATTTCAGACTTTGACTTGGGTTACAATTTCACAATTTTAGGTTTCTACTTCTAGCTGATATCAATTTAATTGATATCAGACTAGAGATATCAATTTAATGATTGACTAAAAGAGATAGCATTTTAATGATTCAGCATTCATATTCAGTTGTTAAATCCTATCTTCTATGTATAACTCTACCATCACCTTTGATCTTTCCATACCTCTCTTTAGAGTTGTTTGGGTTATGGCAATTCTAAATTTTTGATATTGGAAGGGTCTGTCACTAATATGGGGTAGGGAGATGGAACTATCTGATGTTCTGGAGAGGCTGGACTAGGTTTCAGGACTTATCTGGACCAGGGACCCATGTGGAGGTTGTAGGTTTCTGGAAAGTTACCCTAATGATGGAACCCTTGTGGAATCTTATGTATTGCCCTAGGTGTTCTTTAGGATTGGCTGGAATGGTTTTGTTTGGGGGTTGGCAGGTTATGATAGGTAGCAAGGTCTAAATGAAGTTTGCATAAGAGCAACCTCCAGAATAGCCTCTCAACTCTATTTGAACTCTCTCTGCCACTGATACTTTATTAATTACACTTCTTTTCCACCATTTGGTCAGGATGGAATTGTTGATCCTACAGTGCCAGGTCTGAATTCATCCTTGGGAGTCATCTCCCATGTCAGACATAAATTTTTAGTTAAATTTTACCTACTTACAAAAAGTGATAGGGGAAGCTGGCTGTGGTCTACTGATTTTGTTTCCTTTAAAAAGTAATTCATATTTTTTAACAAAAATGGTTATAAAATTTTTAGAAAATACATAAATGTACAAAAGTTGAAATAAAAATCACTCATAAATAACCAGGTTTAAATGTCCATCCTCCCAATTTTTTTCTGTCAGACATAGACATTATTATTGCCCCAAATCAGATCATACTGTACATACCTTTGCTTAACCAGGTTTTTTTCACTTAACTATATATTACAAACATTTTACCATAGGAGTATTCTCACGTCATTAATTTTAGAGTATGAAATATTGTATTAAACCATAAATTACCTAACCGATCACCTATGAATTCAGTTAGGGATTTTTAGTTTTTCAGTATAACAGGGCTGGAATACTTTTATCTTCTTAGTGTAATTTCCTATAAGCAGTAGAACTAGGTCAAAAGGTAAACTTTTTTTTTTTTTTTTTTTTTTTGCATGGGCAGGCATCGAGAAACAAACCCAGGTCACTGGCATGGCAGGCAAGAACTCTGCCTGCTGAGCCACTATGGCCCACCCAGGTAAACATATTTTCGAGGCTATCCATATATAATACCAAATTGGACTCCAGAAAAGTTACATCAACTTACACTTCCACCAGCATGGTCTAAGTGGACTAATTTATTTCTCTAATCTGGAAGTAATCCAAGTTATAACAGATAATTCTTATTTACTAGTTCACCAATTATGTTTAGAAGCTCTAAGAATTCAAGGACTTTCTTCCTTTTCCACTACCCCTATTAGAATCCATATAAGAAGTACAAAGTTGCATCTCTTCAAAAGCATAGGTTTGCCAGTTTGGTAACATATATGAAGAGCATGGATGTCATCAGATGTCTCCACTGCCTGGCAGCATACCAGAATCCCAGCCCCAGACACTCGGGTTGAGACCAAACTCCAGGCCTCTGAGAATACCAATGTGGACATGGCCCTTCATGCCCTCAGTTGGGGAAAAAATTGCAAGTGATCAGTTTCTGTGTAGACCAAGGAAGGTGGGTGGGAGAATGACAAAGCCACTGAGCTGCTAGATTAGGAATTCTTAATCTTTCTGACTCAACCCAGTATTAGTTCCAAAGTTTAGCTCAAGATGTGATTAACAAAGAAACATATGGGGCACCAGGTAAGAGCTGGGGTAGCCACTGTGCTATTTTATCTACCCCAGCATGTGGGAGGGCACTCCACATACCACAGTGCTTAACAGACTCTTAACATGACCATAGCCAGCAGAAGTCTTCTCTAAAATTTAGAGAGCAGTTTAAGAGAGATCTAAACTCTTTGAGTTTGCTAGTCTTGAGATAAATTAATTTTTCAAATTATATCTCTTCCTCTAAATTTATTCCAAGATATTTTATTCTTTTGCAGTTGAAATAAACAGACTTTTCTTAATTCCCTTTTCAAATTTTTCATTACTGGTTATATTAGCCAAGATTCTCTAGAGAAATAGAATCAGCAGGAGATATCTGTAAATATAACATTTATAGAAGTGTCTCATGTAACCATGGGGATGAAGAGTCCATGGTCTGTGGGGCAGGCCACATACTGGCCCCTCCAATAAAGGTCCCCAGTGAACTCTCAGGACAGGCTGGCTGGGTGAAGCAGGAAGATTGGCTGTCTCTTCTGAATCCTCCTTAAACACCTTCTGATGATTAGATTAAGCATCACTCATTGCAGAAGACACTCCCCTTAGCTGATTGCAAATGTAATCAGCTGTGGAATGCAGCCAATGTGGTCATGATTTAAGTCCATGAAATGTCTTCATAGCAACAGACAGGCCAGAGCTTGCCCAACCAGACAACTGGGCACCACCACCTGGCCAAATTGACACATGAACCTAACCATGACACTAATGGATAGAAACACAACTGATCTTTATGTGTTTCCCTTCTATCTTGCAACTTTGCTGCATTCAGTTATTTGCTCTACTAGCTTTCCTGTGGATTCTTTGTGATTTTCTACATATAACATAATGTCATCTGTGAATAGAGGTAGTTTTTTCTTTTTAATTTGGGTGCCTTTTATTTCTTATTCTTAAACCATAATGTTTCTAATAGAAAATTTAAAATGTAGGTCTAATTCCATTTGCTGTCTTCTGGGAAATTCTCACTTGAACTATATAGTCAATTTGAACTCTCCTGATTAGTTGCAAATAGTTAGTCCACTTAAGGGGGAAAGCTTTAATTACTTCTGAGTATTATATTCTATTAAATACTTTAATCTATTTACTATATATTCAACTTGGGGAAAAGTTATTAACCTAAGTCTTTTAAGTGAACCCAATATTTAGCAAAATGTTTCTCTTCTCATTATGACTATCACCATCAACGTACAACAGTTATCCTTGCAATCACAACTTTAGCTATAATTTATTGTGGTGCTCCTTTGCAATAATCGTGCAACCAGAATGGGATTCTTTACATGCTGTTCTCACTATTCTACCAGGAATCATATAGAATCTCAACAATATACAAGTTAATATTTACTTAAATTACAGAGATCAATAAAACATTGTAAGCATGGTGAGATTTGAATTTATTGCATTTGTGCTGGTTTGAAAGGATTGTGTACCCTGGAAAAGCTGTGCTTTAATCCTGATCCAATCTTGTGGAGGCAGCCTTTTTTAATCCCCATTCAGCACTGTAAGCTGGCCCAATTGTGGGTATTAACCTTGGATCAGAGGGAGATGTGACTCCACCCATTCCAGATGGTCTTGATTAGTTTACTGGAATTCTTTAAAAGAGGAAGCATTTTGGAAAAAGCTTCAGAGTCATGAGAGAGCAATGAGAACCAAGAGGCAGGTATGTGCACAGGAGGTGGTGGGTGGGGGTGCCCGGAGCACAGGGAATGGGAGTGGGTGACAGGGTTCGGGTGTGTGGGGTATTGGGGGAGCCACTAGTCATGGGGCTGTGCTGGTGAGGGTAGCACACCCAAGGAATGCAGCCTGGCTTACTTTCTAGTCCCAGACTCCTGTCTGTGCACTCCCGTAGGCTCCACAGCTCAGTGCCTGTGTGCCAGGCTCCAGCTTTCTGCCTCTCAAATTCCTTGGCCTCTGCAACCAGGGCTGCCACATGGTGCAGAAGGCTCTCCCTAGTCAGCCGCACCCCCTAATCACCACCTCAGTCTCCCTCCTGTCCCTTCTCTAACTTTTCCTTGGAACAGGACTAAGCTTGAGCTATCTATTTGGCCATCTTCCCAGAAGTCCCCTAAATACTTTTTTTTTTAAATTACGTTGTACAATTTTGAAAAAAAATGTATTCGCGGATACTGATGTAATTTTGTCATTCTCCTGGTGGTCCTTCACATTGTATCACTTCATGACTTAATGCTGAAGTAAGAAGGCTGATCACAGCAATAACCCATCACTGACTGTTTAGGCTGCTGTGTCAGGACATTCTACAAGAAAATAATGGAGCCTCTTGAGACATTCCAAGTATATTCAGTTGAAGCTATTGTTTCATTCACTCGATAACTTCAACTTAGCCCATTAGGGATTTCAAATACACTAGCAATCACATTAACCAACAGTGATTGTGTGAAGTATGTGAGAGTTCTTAAAATCCTTTTGGATAACTTTTTAATGTATGGGGTATATATGTCCTGCTTGCCATGCTCACTGGAGAAGTATAACCTATGGAGTCATCACCTTTAACACACCCAGACTGATGTGAATACAAGGTCCACCCCTGCTTACCTCATCTCCTGTACACCATAAAACTGCTGCTAGTATACGTTGGAATGTTTTTCCAAGTTGAGCTTGACTGCTTCTGGAATGATTTCATAAAAACCAAAACCCATTTCCCTGCCTTACTGCATTTGGGGAGAGTCAGGTACCTGGCCTTGGTCCTCCTATGCCAGTCATACAATCTCAACATTTTTCTCCTCTTTAAAATGAAGAGGTCAGAGAGAGGATCTCTAAGGACTGCCTCCCCCCTTCTAGAAGACCAGAGAGACATCAAACAACCTGTCCATGAGAGCAGCAATAGGAAGAATGAAAGTTGACAGAATATGCAATGTAGTAGAAGTGAGGAGAAATCCATTTTCTGATGAGAGAATCAACTAGTTCTGTAAACCATGGTTAGAAACATAAATTTTCTGAATCTCAATTTATCTGTGAAATAAAGAGTTTGAACTAGAACAGTGTTTTTCAAACACTTTACAGCAAAACCCTTTTTTGCTCCAGAAAAATAATATGTAGAAACTCAATATATGAAATATAAGAGGAAAACGTCTCAGGAGGAAGATAGATTGGGAGTGCAGGGCCCCGGATCTACATCCATGTGGCCTTCAACCTTCTCCTGCTCAAATCCATGAATGATGAATGTATGTTGAGAATACTAGATTAGATTTTCTTTTTTTAAAAAAAATTTTTTATTGTAAACAAAAAACATACAAATATTCTTAACATACAAACATTCTGTACATGATGTACAATCAATGGCTCACAGTATCATCGCATAGTTGTGTATTCATCAGCATGATCATTTTTTTTGAACATTTGCATTTCTCCAGCAAAAGAAAAAAGAAAAAAATTCATACCTCTTACCCTTCCCTCTCATTGACCACTAGTATTTCAATCTACTCAATTTATTTGAACCTTTGTTCTCTCTATTGTTTATTTTTTCGTCCATATTTTTTGCTTATCTGTCCATACCCTAGATAAAAGGAGCATCAGACACAAGATTTTCACAATCACACAGTCACATTGCAAAAGCTGTATCATTATACAATCATCTTCAAGAAACATGGCTACTGGAACAAAACTTTACAGTTTCAGATACTTCCCTCTAGCCACTCTAATACCTATAAACTAAAAAGGGGATATCTATATAATGCATAAGAAAAACCTCCAGGATAACCTCTTGACTGTTTGAAATCTCTCAGTCACTGGCACTTTATCTCATTTCTTTCTTCTCCTTTTTGGTCAAGAAGGTTTTCTCAATCCCTTTATGCCAACTCCCAGCTCATGCCAGGATTTCTGTCCCATGCTGCTAGGGAAATTTATACTCCTGGGAGTCACGTTCCACATAGAGGGGCGAGGGCAGTGAGTTCACTTGCTGTGTCGGTTTAGGAGAGAGAGGCCACATCTGAGCCACAAAAGAGGTTCTCTGGGGGTAACTCTCAGGCGAAATTTTAAATTGGCCTAGACTATCCTTTGCAGGGATAAGTTTCATAGGGGAAAAACCCACGATTGAGGGCTTGACTTACTGATCTGGTTGTCCCCACTGCTTGCGAGAATATCAGGAATTTTCCAAATGGGGAAATTGAAATTTGCCCTGTTTCTCCCCATTCTCCCAAGGGGATTTTGCAAATACTCCTTTATTCACTGCTAAAATCATCCTGGAATTTATCAGGGCATCACACTAGATTAGAAGTTCTTAAGAATGACATTGAGGTAAGCCTGCCACTCTCTGATTCTTTCTTCTACCCTCCAATATGGATACTGAAGAGCCAAAATCTTTTAAATCAGATTATTCTTTGGGTTCTAACTAATAACATCTAAATTTAAGTGATGGAATTATCCATCTGCTATAGCAAACTCTGATCTTATGGCAGGAACTAAAGATATTTGGAGACAACCAAATTTCATGAAACCTCAGGAAGGAAAATCTGTAATATTACACTCATCTGTTCAATGTTAGTAGTCGTATCCAGTGTTGTATTTCCCAGAGAACACTCTTCTGTTCAATGTTAGTACCTATATCTGGAAAATAATATAGAGCTCCACTATTAGTTTAGGAAACATAAGATTAGAAAAATTAAAATGGTTTCCTTATTGTTTTTACATGCACTTTGCCATGCTAATTTTCATGATACAATTTCAAGAAGGATATATAATTTACAGCATTTTTATTTGGAACTTATTTCAAACTTACTTGAAACTTATAAGTGTATCTGTGGATACACTTTACCAAACCATTCCATCTCAAGAGAGAACTCAACCTTTGTTAATTCAGAGTGCATGTTTAAGTCCTTTTATTATAAATGTGCATTCATATATGTACATTTACATATACAGTTCTACTCTTTCATTTTTCTTTACAGAAGTGTTAGAGTACTCTTTCATAACCTTTTTTTTCTTACTCGACAATAAGTTTTAGAGACCTTTCACATCTAAACTAATATATCTGTCAAATGATTTTTACAACTGCGTTGTATCACAGAGCAATTCTTTTATAAGCAATGTTAAAATGAACATTCTTTGTATGTACCTCTTGTACACACATGGAATAATTGAATAATTTCCTAAGAGAGTCTCTTAAAATTGGCATGCTGACCCAAAAGATATGCCCAGCTTAGTTTTAATCACCTTGCCCTGAAAAGACATCTCCAACTTGCCATCTTCCCAACTGGCTTAGAGTCTCTATTTAGCTGTTCCAAAAGGCAAAACATATTTCACTTCCATTCTAATTTGGATTTCCTGAATCAAATTGAGGTTAATCATGTTTTCACAGGTTTATTGAATTTATTTTCCTCTCATATTCTGATTTTTCTATTGGAACATTTGTCTTTATTTTCATATGTCTTTGTAAGAGCCTTCATGTTGTATGTTTTGCAAATGGACTTCCAACGTGTTATTTATCTAATAACTTTATTTATGGTGCTTTTTATAATGAAGAATGTCTTTATTTAAATATATATTTTTCTCTCTCTCACTCTCTCTTCTTTTATTTTATTTATTTTTTTATTTTTGGCATGGACAGGTTCCCTGAATTGAACCCAGGTCTCCGGCACGGCAGGCAAGAATTCTGCCACTGAGCCACCGTTGCACCACCCTAAATATATGTTTATGTAGTCGAATGTGTCAACCTTTCCATCAAAGACTCAAGACTTGAAGACTTTTTGGTTGTCTTAAGAAAACTTTCACATGCTAAGATTGAAAAAGAAACAGCTTTATTGCCAATAACTACTTCCAATACTTTTATTGTTTGGGGGGAGGTGGAAATGCTTTCTTTTTTCTTTTAAATCGGTTTTATTGAGATAAATTCCCATACCATATACTCCATCTAAAGTGTACAATCACTATCTTCTAGTATATTCACAGAGTTGTGCATATATCACCACACTCAACTGAAGAACATTTTCACCGTGAAGAGGGTTTGCTGTGTTATACAGTCCCATGTTTGGAAAATAACTTTTTACTACTCTAGATATTCCTTTCAAGTGAGAGATCATTTTTTTTTATTTTAAAATTTTTTTAAAAAAATTACAAGAAAGAAACACAAGCATTCTTAACATATGCTCATTCCGTTCTACATATATAATCAGTAATTCACAATATCATCACATATTTGCATATTCATCATCTGATCATTTCTTAGAACATTTGCATCGATTCAGAAAAAGTAAAAGACAATGGAAAAATAAAATTAAAACAGGAAAATAAAAAAAAATTATACATACCATACCCCTTACCCCTTCCTTTCATTGATCACTAGCATTTCAAACTAAATTTATTTTAACATTTGTTCCCCCTATTATTTATTTTTATTCCATATGTTCTACTCATCTGTTGACAAGGTAGATAAAAGGAGCATCAGACACAGGGTTTTCACAATCACGCAGTGACATTGTGAAAGCTGTATCATTATACAATCCTCATTAAGAAACATGGCTACTGGAACACAGCTCTACATTTTCAAGTAGTTCCCTCCAGCCTGAGAGATCATTTTAAGCCCAATATTCTCGCCTCTCCTCCTTCTCATTCCCAGAGGGAATAGAAGGACTTGGTTCGATGAATTTGGCAGAAACACTGAATGTGTATGGAATTCCACAGAGAGCTGACATTCTGTTCTCCTGCATATGAGACATTTTCCAGTGACAGTCTCTGATCTGCAAGGGCTGGGGTGGTGAATGACAACTATACTTGAGAGATAAATTAAATTTGGTTAAATGCTGTAATTTGGTGTGCAGTGTCAGGTCGTTTGAAAAACAGACCGGAGGTAGAGTTTGCGGGAGCAGAGAATAGGTGCAGCTTGGAAAAAGAGACTTTTTCTATAGACCTTTTAGTCATTGGTGAGAAGAATAGTTTCTGCTAATATTAAACTGCAGTTTAGATTGAATTATCACTGCCAGAGCTAGATAAGCAATTCACTGGGTAACTGAGATTCCAATAGTCATTCTACAGGACAGAATTATGGAGGAAATGGCTGAATTTATTTGGCTTTTTCACAAGCTCAAGAGTTGAAAATAGATGTACCCCTAGAACTTCTTGGTTACCTTCAAGATGATATAGTACTCATATAAGATATTTTCATGAAATTAGGATCTAAGGGAAGATGGAGCAATCAGAAAACTTGTAAAGAGTAGTCAAGAATTACAAAATGTATTTAGCCCAGATCTGACTTAGACATCTACATCTGTCTGATGAAAGGCTTTCTCTGAGTTTGGAATATGACCTAAAAAAGATGAAGATAAATAATATTTAATTGAATAATGGATAGATGCTTTTGCAGACTCAAAGTAATATGCTAGGGAAAAATGCCTAGGCCAAAAAGCAAAGAAAGAGCAAAGAGGGGGAAGGAAAGCAGATCCAGTAAATTCTCCTCAAGAGGGAGTGTCAGCTGATTTGAAAATGGCTTTTGATAAAAGGTGGTAGACCTATGCTATTTCACAAAGACATCTTTCTTCCATCCCTGATGAACATTGGAGTTCCAGAAATATTGGGCTGAAAGGGGAAACTGGAACTAAGAAGTTTATAGGAAATAAAGTCACCTCAAATAAGACTGGTGGAACAGGGCTGATGCCAATGAAAACTGTAAAACTTTATGAAAAGATAGTATTGTCTCAAATGCTATTCCTTATAAAAGTAGTCACATGACATAGGAAGGTTTTTATCTCCAGATATTATTAGAATGGCACTATAATTAACTTTGAAGGAGCTTCACAAATTTGGGCAAGAATATTTTATCTGCTCATTTAGAAATTACTAAATCTCAACTATACTGATTGGAATCAGTCTTTGGTTTGGATTTAGTATTGAGTTCTGGATACAAAAAGTTGTTTGCAATAACTCCTCTAGTGCTGGGAATTAGTCAGTTGTTACTTTAATAAAGTAGAATAACAAACAATACTTAATCTCAGTGGCCTATCACTGCAGGTGACAGCCAATGCTGTGGTAACATTGTGTTTCCTATATATTTACTGTAATGTAAATCTTTACAAGAGAAGGAAATCAGAGACAGCATTAAACTTAAAAAATCTTGGTATTCCTTCTGCTGAGAGACAGTCCAATTGAGTTGTAGGGGAGAAAAACAAAACAAAACAACATCAACAAAAGCAAAACTCAAAACCTAAACTAAATCTACCCACCTACTGAGAATTTTGAGAATGAGCCAAATCATAAATTGGGAAAAAAAAATTCCTATTTTATATCGAACTTAAACTTTAGAGAGTTTTAAGATATTTGAGTTTTGATTTCTTTGGACTTTAAATTTTGTAGGAGAACAGATTCTTTTAATTATTTTGCTTGATGTTCATACATGTTATTTCTATTTCACATTATTTATATTAAATATATAACAATGCTTTAAATAGAATCTGTATTTATAATAGAAGAATTTTAATATAATATATGATTTTAGATTATATGAGATTTTATGTGATTGTGTTTAATAATACATGAGACATGAGATTGCTGACATGATCGACTTATTACTTTTGTGATATTCATTTCCTAATCATTTTTAAATAATTGATTTTTCTTTTTCTGATCTTTTTACCCTCTAGTGATTTGATTATATCTGTTTTCTCTCACACTATAATGGTAATATAGCAGAAGAGAAGATTCTGTATCTTCTGCATATTTTCTTTCCCAAATTTGAAGGTGTTGTTTCGTGCCTGATAATTTGTACTTTAGCCAATATGAAGTCTTATTCTTGTTTTGGTAGCGAGAGTGTTTCTGTTGTTCTTCTCTGTTTAATTTTTTAGGATCTTCTTCTTATCACCGGAATTCTTCAGTTTGACTATCATTTGTTTCAGTTTAGACCCCTTTACCTGCAAACTTAGCTCAAAGTAAGTCCGCTCAGTCTAGAGGCTAAATCTATTTCTCTTCATATTTGTGCCCACACTCTGTTTTTGTTGTTTGGTTTGTTCTGTGTTTTATATACATCTCTTAGCTGAATATTCCAGGTCCAAAAGTCTCCTTTTAGTAATTCTGTCCAAATTATGGAGTTCATTTTCTTAAATGAATGTGACTAGTCAGACTTTGCCTGATGATACTTGAATGTATTACTAACTCAATTTCTTCTAGTTCTGATTATTCTCATTCTTGAGTTTGATACTCCTGTTCTCTGGTACTTACTTTCTTAAATATTTGGTGAGTCATTGGTAATCTGCTCCTCTTTGTGCTTGGAAACCTCATGTGCTTGATTAAGGATGAACTTTCAACTTTCAACGGGTTATAGAACGTATTGTTGAACCATATGAGATAGTCCCCTGTCTTCTCCAGGTAGAAACGCCCCATCCCCTTTCCATCGACAGATCTCTAGCTCCTCAATTACAGAGTATATAGAAGTGTTCTACATCTGTGGCATCAAGGTCTAGATTCTTAATTAACCCTAGGGAAAAAGACCACCAATTTCAACAGCCTGGTGCAAGTCGAGGATTGGGAGTTATAGACCTGTCCAACTACTGTAGAGCAGCAGCTCAAAAGACTCAAATGCCTCTTGCTTTCTACCTACCCATTCTATACTTGGAGCACCTCCAAAATTGTTTCCACCCCCACATCTCTTGTTTATGTCTCATATGAAGTTTTACTTCACCAATTACAATTGGCCTGATTTCTATTTTTCAGGAATTCAAAATTTATGATCCAGTCATGGAATCTTTTTTTTTAATTTATTTAACATGATGGATATAGAATTGTTTCATTAAAATATGTTTGCTATTATTTCAAAGTCTTTAAGGTCAGAAAATGTGGCAGAAGAGAGTACTCAAATCACTACAATTTCAAAGCAATATAATTTCCCTGGGACAGGGCTGGGATTTGAACTGACTTTCTGACTCAATTCTTATTCACCATAGTATAGTTTCTTCTTCATCTGTGTACAGTGCCCCAAATGACTGCCTTATCATTAGCTCTCACCTCCATACCCCTCACACTGCGAGCTTTGGTATTTTGCGTGTTATAAATATTCAGTTGCCCACTAAAATGAGGGAACAAAGGAAAGGCACATTTGTTACGAAAACTTCTCGTTTGTTGCATTTTCTCAGTAATTTCTCATTTGACTTAATTTTTCCTCCATTATATTTTTATGTATAATATCTGATAAACATAAAATAACATGTAATATGTTTGTGCACTTTTAAACATAATATAATATGCACATGTGTAATCATTACCTAGCCCAAGAACTGAAACTTTATCAATTACCTAGATTGTTATACTCTTTCTCTCATTATTCACTTGTTATGAAAGCATGAAATTTTTTATCAAATCTTTGTTTTTATGTTTATAATTTAAATCACATAGATATATAACTGTAAACATCACCCTGTTCATTTATGCTTCTAATAGAGCTTTTCAAAATGACGTCTTACTGCTGGTTGTCTTTTGGGCCTGACTTTTTTCACATTTCACGTGTATAAGATTTATTCATGATAATAAATGTAGTTCACGTTCATTTATTGTTCAGGAGGTATTATATTCTCTTGAATGAATATGCCACTGATTGTTTATGCATTCTCCTGTTAAAGAACACTCAGGTTTTTGGTAGGTTTTTGCTTTATTGCACTGTGCTACTTTAAACATTGTTGCACACATGTCTTGAGGCACATATGCAACAGATTTTCAAGGGTATTACCTAAAAGAGGGATTGATAGATCCTTAGTGTACATTAACTGTGAGAGACTAACTCACTATAACAAATAGACACCAAATATAAAAACTCAAACACTATTTAGATTTATCATTTTTATTTTTTGTGTTGCAGATCTTGCTTTATTTACCATGCAAATATATTTACATCTTTAATAGCCATGTTACCCATTCAAAGTGTCTTTGTTGGGTTTTTAATACTTAAATAGTGATGCATTGAATAATGAGGCAATTAACCCAATTTTAATTCCTCAGGATAAATATCTAAAAGTTGAATAGCTGCAGCAAATTCCTTTTGAATAACAAGTGATTTCCAACCTATTTCCAGTAGCATTATAACACTCTTGAGTCAATACAGTGTTAAAAAAACACTAATAAATTGATAAGCAAAGTAAACAGCATTCCATTTTTATTGTATCTGTTTTATTACTAAGAAAGTTAATCCTATGTGCTTCAGAGTCTTTTTATGAAGCAAGTATAATGGGTATTTTTCCTTTTTACCTATGGGATATCCTGTTCAGATATTGTCTTATTTTGCTGGCACTCTTGCAAGTAAGTTATTAAAAACAGTCAAATCTGTCAAGTGTTAGAAAAACATATAATATTTAAATTCTCATCCCTACAATTCAGACTGACTTACTTAAAAAAATATTCTCACTACTTGGGAATAAACGTAGTCATTGACTAAATTAGTGAATTAAGTGGAATTCCTTAAGAATTTATCTAAGATAAGTTAGCAGGCTGTCATAGGTGTAGCATGTGCTGAACCTTGATCACATGATCTAATTTAGAACTCTACTGTGCATCAACTACCATCCTTTTAAATCAGTTGGTAGCAGCTTGGGACCGAGGGCAAGCCACCTGCCCTTCCAGGGTTCTTATTTTCTCCATAGTACGCTGCTTATAAAGTTGTCCAATTCCTACAATCCCCTACAAGCAGGATTCGGAGTATTTAATTAAACTTACAACATATCCCAAGTTAACAGCATGAAATAGAAAGCAGTTTTGTGATCTAGTCTAAGGATACTTTTTTTATACAATTGGATTCAATTTGAGAAATAGTACAATCAAATTTAGTAGTCCTTAAGGTGCAATTTCATTGCTTTTACTGTAATACTTTGTTATATTGAATGCCTTGTAAATTCCAATACTTCTATCTTAAATCTCAAACATTATTTTATAGAGAAGTTATTATGAACTGAGTTTTTTTTTATTTATTCATATATATATGTAAAATACAACAATGGACACTTTTTTTTTTTTTAGCAAGGGCAGGCACTGAGAACCAAACCCGGGTCTCTGGCATGGCAGGCGAGAACTCTGCCTGCTGAGCCACCGTGTCTCCCCTGGAACATATTTTTAAATTCAAGGGCTACACCAGTCTCATCACTGAAATAAAGGAGAGTAGGTCTATAGTGCTGAAGCCAATGAACTAAGGGTTTTCTCTGCTCCTGAAATTTGAAGATCTTCTTCCATCTTTTCTTGGGACATGATTCCTTTAGAGAAAGGATCCAGGCTGTCTGCAAGCTCTAGTTCAACATTACCTTCTAAAGCAAACGTGGTAATTTTCCTTTAATTTATTAGTTATTCATAAAAACCTGCCATAAATTCATTCAACCTTTGTTTCCAAGGATTGGATGCTTGTCTAAAATGATCTCTTTCATAAGTAATTTTGATCTGTTCTGCTACTGCTGCAAATAATTCTTCCTTCTTTTTATACTCTAAATTCATTAAAGTTCAGTTTCATTACATGACATTGGGATTCCAAAAGTGCAATTTGATTTGTAACAGAATCTGGACTTAGAACTAAAACATCTTCAATGGAATTATCTTCTGCAAGATGCTATGATATTTTTGAAATCTCTTTTTGCCCATATTTTATTTCAGAATTTAATTTAATATTAAGTGCAGCTTTTTGAAAAGCATGTTGCTCAACTTGAATTACATTGTTTTTTTATTTTTAACTTTTTTTATTATATAGTATAATATGTATACAAAGCAAAGAAATAAAAAAGCAATAGTTTTCAAAGTACTCTTCAACACGTGGTTACAAGACAGATCCCAGAGTTTATCATGGGCTAACATATGATCCTCTCATATTTTTCCTTTTAGCTGCTCCAGAATATAGGAGGCTAGAGGGCTTGAATATTTTTTTATCATCACAATCGACATTTTTCCTTCTTTTTTTTTGTGAAAAATAACATATATACAAAAAAGCTATAAATTTACAAGCACAGCACCACAATTAGTTATAGAACATATTTCAGACTTTGACATGGGTTACAATTTCACAATTTTAGGTTTTTACTTCTAGCTTCTCTAAAATACTGGAGACTGAAAGACATATCAACTTAATTATTCAACATTCATATTCATTTGTTAAATCCTATCTTCTCTGTATAACTCCACCATCACCTTTGATCTTTCCATCCCTCTCTTTAGGGATGTTTGGGCTATGGAAATTCTAAATTTTTGATATTGGAAGGGTTTGTCACTAATATGGGGTAGGGAGATGGAACTATCTGCTGTTCTGGAGAGGTTGGGCTAGGTTTCATTACTTATCTGGACCAGGGACCCATCTGGAGGTTGTAGGTTTCTAGAAAGTTACTCTAGTGCATGGAACCCTTGGGGAATCTTACATATTGCTCTTGGTATTCTTTAGGATTGGCTGGAATGGTCCTGGTTGGGGTTTGGCAGGTTATGATAGGTAGCAAGGTCTAACTGAAGCTTGCATAAGAACAACCTCCAGTGTAGCCTATTTGAATTCTGCCACTGATACTTTATTAATTATACTGCTTTTCCACCTTTTGGTCAGGATGGAATTGTTAATCCCACGATGCCAGGTCTGGATTCATCCATGGGAGGCATCTCCCATGTTGCCAGGGAGACTTTCACCCCTGAATGTCATATCCCATGTAGGAGGGAGGGCAATGATTTCATTTGCAGAGTTAGGCTTAGAGTCAGAGGCCACATCTTAGCAACAAAAGCGGTCCTCCAGCAGTAACTCTTAGGCATGCCTGTAGGTAGTCTACACCTCTCCGCCAGCTACATAAACTTTACAAGCGTAAGCCTCGTGATCAAGGGTATGGCCTATTGATTTGGGTGTCCCTAAAGTTTGACAGTATCAGGGGACTCCCTGATGGTAAGGTTTAATAGTTCCATAGTCTTCCCCCACCCCAGGGGACTTTACCAACACTTTTCTTTTTTTCTTTTTTACGTAGGCAGGCACCAGGTATTGAAACCTATTGAAACCGGGTCTCTAGCATGGCAAGCAAGAACTCTGCCTGCTGAGCCACCATGGCCCACCCTGCCAATATTTTTTGATTATTTGCTTAATGTACTCTAGGATGTATCCAGGCATTACAATAATCTAGGACCTGTTTCTTATTCTGTGCTCCCTGTGTTTCAATTGTTCAAATGAGCTATAAAGGTAGGTTAAATTAGATTGTGCACTACAGAAAATTTCAGTTCCAAACCAAATAAAACTTTCTTCCATTGGTCTCAAAGAGTATGTGTGGTTCTAAAATATAGACACTGTCTTCCTTAAACCTATGTTCTGAATTACTTTAACCCAACCTGTTCGGCTTCATTTTTATCTCTAAATCTCAGGTTATATATATATAAATACCCTCTCAAAATCAAGAAATAATAATCACTACTCCAGACTTAATGTGTCTGCTCTAAATGCTTACAACCTAGGCCCCTATTTTCTTATAAGCATTTTCTAAAGGTGGCCATACCATGCTTGTTCTTTTGTTTCTGGCTTATTTTGTCTCACCAAATGTCCCACATGTTCATTCACATCATTGCATGCCTCATGACTTCTTTCCTATTTGTAGCAGCACAACTTCGTTCATAAGTATACACCATTGAAGACCAATCTACTTCTCCGTCAGTGCATTCTTCAACCACCTGCATTCATCAGGCATCAGGTAGAGGGCCCAAAGTCCACCGTCCATCAACATTCTCAATTTTAGATAATTTCATTGTTCCCAAGAGAAAGAAAACCACTAAAGATACCCTTGCCAAATAGGAAATCTAGACCTCCTTTTAACTCTTGTCCCTCCCCTCATTATTTACCTCTGCTGTTGCTTTGGTAGCGCTGATAGTTTCCTTTGAACATAGCTCATTGCATGCAATAACAGTTTTCCCCCTGTACCCTGGACTTAAACACACTTTGTACAAGAATCATATCTTTGAAGTAATTCTTGCAAGAACTCATTCATATTTCTAGTGTGAATCAGTGGGACACATAGGTCTATAGAATCCCTTTCAATCTTGTTTATCTTCAATATGGTAATATTACTTCTTGACCCACTAGAGAGTCACCTTAGTTCCTATCTATTCCATTACATTGGAGGTCAACCTCATTAGCTAATGGTTCACTAGCTTCTATGTATCTATAAGTCCCCTATATCCTGTCTTATAATCCTCTGATTATACCTTTATGCTGATCATAAAAGTGGAATCATACAGTATCTATCCTTTTGTGTCTGGCTAATTTCACTCAGCATTATGTCCTCAAGGCTTATCCATCTTGTCATGTGCTTCAGGACATCATTCTGCTTACTGCTGCATAATATTCCATTGTATGCATATACCAAATTTTGTTGATCCACTCGTCTGTTGATGGGCGTTTGGTTTGTTTCCATCTTTTGGCGATTGTGAATAATGCTGCTATGAACATTGGTGTGCAAATGTTTGCTTGTGTCGTTGCTTTCAGCTCTTCTATGTATATACCAAGTAATGCTATTGCTGGGTCATAGCGTAACTTGAGATTTAGTTTCCTAAGGAACCACTGAGCTGTCTTCCATAGTGGCTGCACCATTATACATTCCCACCAGCATTGCATAAGTGTCCAAGTTTCTCCACATCCTCTCCAACAT
Organism: Myrmecophaga tridactyla; assembly: GCA_004026745.1. Classification (NCBI taxonomy): domain Eukaryota; kingdom Metazoa; phylum Chordata; class Mammalia; order Pilosa; family Myrmecophagidae; genus Myrmecophaga; species Myrmecophaga tridactyla. The sequence continues at coordinate 25,900 of PVIY010008205.1, read as the reverse complement.
TTATAGTTTCATAGCAGCCATTGTTATAGGTGTGAGGTAGTATCTCATTCTAGTCTTGATCTGCATTTCCCTTATAGCCAAAGAAAATGAGCATATCTTCATGTGCTTTTGAGCCATCTGTATTTGCTCTTCAGAAAAATGCCTGTTCATATCTTTAGCCCATTTTATAATTGGGTTGTTTGTTCTTTTGTTATTGAGTTGTGTGATTTCTTTTGTTCTCTCACTCATTTATCTCTTCTTTAATCTTTGCTACTTCTCTTCTTCTGTTTGCTTTGGGTTAGTTAGCTGTTCTTTCTCAAGTTCCTCCAGGTGTGCTGTTAAGTAGTTGAGTTTTGTTCTTTCTTATTTTTTTACATAGGCAATAAATTTCCCTCTCAACACAGCATTTGCCACATTCCATAAGTTCTGATAAGTTGTATTCTCATATTCATTCATCTCCAGATAGCTACTGATTTCTGTAGGAATTTCTTCTTTCACACACTGATTGTTTAAGACCGTGTTATTTAATCTCCATATATTTGTGAATGTTCTCATTCTTTGGTGGTTATTGAGATCCAGCTTCATCCCTTTGTGATCAGAGAAAGTGCTTTGAATACTTTCAATGTTTTTAAATGTATAAAGATGTGTTTTGTCTCAGCATATGGTCTGTCCTGGAAAATGTTCAATGAGCACTAGAGAAGAATGTATAACCTTGTGTTTTGGGGTGCAGTGACCTATATATGTCTGTTAGGTCTAATTCATTTATCAAGTTCTCTAACTCCTCTATTTCCATGTTGATCTTCTGTCTAGTCGCTCGATTTATAGAGGAGAGTTGTGTATTGAAGTCTCCTACTATTATTGTTGAAACGTCTATTGCTCCCTTCAGTTTTTTTCAATGTCTGTCTCATGTACTTTGCAGCTCCTTGATTGGGAGCAAAAACTCTTATAATTTTTTTATCTTCTTGGTGAATTGACCCTTTAATTAATATATACTGACCTTCTTTGTCTCTGATGATGTTCTTTACATTTAAAGTCTACTTTGTCCAATAGTAGTATAGCTTCTCCTGCTTTCTTTTGGTTACAACTTGAGTGGAAAATCTTTTTCCATCCTTTCAGTTTCAATCTATTTGTATCCTTGTGTCTAAGATGAGTCTCTTGTAAGCAGCATATAGCTGGATTATGTTTCTTGACCTATCCTGCCAATCTGTATCTTTTAATTGGTAAACTTAGTCTGTTAACATTCAAAGTTATTACTGAAAAGGTGTTTCTTGAATCCACCATCTTTTCTTTCTTATTTTATTTGTCAGATCTATATATTCTTTTCCCTCTTTCTCTTTGTACTCTTTAAATTACCCTTTGAGGTACTCTTCAATTCTGTGCCCTCCTCCAGACCTCCCTCTCCTGCCTTTATTTTTCAGCTGACAGAATCCTTTTAGTATTTCTTATAAGGTTGGTCTCTTGTTGACAGATTCTTTCAGGACTTCTTTGTCTGTGAAAATTTAATCTTTCCCTCAGTTTTTTATCCTGGCTTGTTCTGTACATTTTTTTTTAATTATTTTTTTTAATTTTTTAAAAATTATAACAGCAAACAGATGCAAACATTCTTAACATATGATCATTCCGTTCTACATATATAATCAATAATTCACAATATCATATGGTTGCATGTTCATCATCATGATCATTTCTTAGAACATTTGCATCAATTCAGAAAAAGAAATAAAAAAGACAGCAGAAAAAAATTCATACATACCATACCCCTCACCCCTCCCTTTCATTGATGACTAGCATTTCAATCTACTAAATTTACTTTAACATTTGTTCCCCCTATTATTTATTTTTATGTCGTATGTTTTACTTGTCTGTTGATAAGGTAGATAAAAGGAGCATCAGATACAAGATTTTCGCAATCACAGTCCTACTGTGAAAGCTGTATCATTATACAATCATCTTCAAGAAACATGGTTACTGGAACACAGCTCTACCTTTTCAGGCAGTTCCCTGCAGCCTCTCTATTACATCTTGACTAACAAGGTGATATCTCTTTAATGCATAAGAATAACCTCTAGGATAACTTCTCGACTCTGGAATCTTTCAGACATTGACACTTGATTTTGTCTCATTCTGCTCTTCCCCCTTTTGGTCGAGAAGATTTTCTTAATCCCTTGATGCTGAGTCCCAGCTCATTCTAGTATTTCTGTCCCACATGGCCAGGAAGATCAACACCCCTGGGAGTCATGTCCCATGTAGACAGGGGGAGGGCAGTGAGTTTGCTTCTTGTGTTGGCTAGAGAGAGAGAAGCCACATCTGAGCAACAAAAGACGATCTCTTGGGAGTGACTCATAAGCCTAATTTTAAGTAGACTTGACCTATCCTTTGTGGGGTTCAGTTTCATATGAACAACCCCCAAGATTGGGGACTCAGCTTATTGTTTTGGTTGTCCCCACTGCATGTGAGAATATCAAGAATTCTCCACTTGGGGAATTGAATTTTTCCCCTTTCTCACCATTCTCCCAAGGAGACTTTGCAAATACTTTTTTATTCACTGTTCAAATCACTCTGGGATTTATTGAGGCATCACTCTGGACAAATCTACAAAATCTTATGCCCCACTCAAGGTTCCATGTACTTATGGTGTTCAATTAAGCTGTCCACATAAGTTACATTAGGAACTGCACTAGTCAAAATATAAATTTTGTACCAAATAAACATTTTTTGCTTTAGTCTCACACATAAGTGAAAATTTTAAAATATGAATGACCATCTACTTTCAACACCTGCAGTAATGACATTCCTTTGTTCTTCCTCATGCAAAAACATCCTTAAATTTGTACATTTAGTCACGATCATTATATACTCTAGGCATTCCTGAATTATACCATTGCAGTCTTTATCATCTGTCTTTCTGACTTCATTTGTGCCCCCAGCCCTCCTCCCCATATCATTCTCACATTCAGCTTCATTCAGTGGTTTAACATAATTGTATTACAGTTACGTAGTATTGTGCTATCCATTTCTGAGTTTTTACAGTCAGTCCTGTTGCACAATATGTATCCCTTCAGCTCCCGTTACCCAATATCTTACCCTATTTCTATCTCCTGATGGTCTCTGTTACCAATGAAATTGTCCAAGTTTATTCACTAATGTCAGTTCATATCAATGAGACCATACAGTATTTGTCCTTTTGTTTCTGGCTAATCTCACTCAGCATAATGTCCTTAATGTCCATCCATGTTGTTACATACTTCATAACTTTATTCTGTCTTAAACAGCTGCATAATATTCCATCATATGTATATACAGCAACTTGTTTAGTCACTCTTCTGTTGATGGACATTTTGGCTGTTTCCATCTCTTCGCAATTGTAAATAATGCCGCTATAAACATTGGTGTGCAGATGTCTGTTTGTGTCCTTGCCCTCATGTCCTCTGAATAGATACCTAGCAATGGTATTGTTGGGTCATATGGCAATTCTATATTTAGCTTCCTGAGAAACTGCCAAATTACTTTCCACAGTGGTTGTACCATTTGACATTCCCACCAACAATGAATAAGTGTATCTTTTTCTCCACATCCTCTCCAGTACTCGTCATTTTGTTTTATGGATAATGGCCATTCTCATAGGTGTGAGATGATATCTCATTGTGGTTTTGATTTGCATTTCCTAATAGCCAGGGAAGTTAAGCATCTTTTCATGTGCCTTTTGGCCATTTGTATTTCCTCTTCTGAGAAATATCTGTTCAAGTCTTTTGCCCATTTTGTAATTGGGTTGTCAGCCTTTTTGTTGTTGAGTTGAACAATCTCTTTATATGTTTTGGATACTAGATATTTATCTGATACATCGTCTCCAAATGTTGTCTCCCATTGTGTAGGCTGTCTTTTTACTTTCTTGACGAATTTCTTCGATGCACAAAAGTGTTTAATTTTGATGAGTTCCCATTTCTTTCTTTCTTTCTTCAGTGCTTGTGCTTTGGGTGTAATGTCTAGGAAACTGCCTCCTGTTTCCTCTAATAAGATTTATTAGATATCTCCTGACATTTTCTTCTAACAGTTTTATGGTCTTAGATCTGATGTTTAGGTCTTTGATCCATTTTTGAGTTAATTTTTGCATAGGGTGTGAGATATGGATCCTCTTTCATTCTTTTGCATATGGATATTCAGTTCTCTAGGTACCATTTATTGAAGAGACTGTTCTGCCCCAGGTGAGTTGGCTTGACTGCCTTATCAAAGATCAATTGTCCATAAATGAGAGGGTCTATAGCTGAACACTCTATTCAATTCCATTGGTCAGTTTATCTATCTTTATGCCAGTAAATACACCTCAAAGTCAGGTACTGTGAGACCTTCGACTTCATTTTTTTCCCTCAGGATACTTTTAGCTATTTGGGACACACTGTCCTCCAGATAAATTTGGTTATTGGTTTTTCTATTTCTGAAAAGTAAGTTTTGGGATTTTAATTGGTATTGCATTGAATCTGTAAATCAATTTAGGTAGAATTGACATCTTAAATATATTTAGTCTTCCAGTCCATGAACATGGTATGCCCTTCCATTTATTTAGGTCTTCTGTGATTTCTTTCAATAATTTTTTGTAGTTTTCTTTGTATAGGTCTTTTGTCTCTTTACTTAAATTTATTCCTAAATATTTTATTATTTTGGTTGCAATTTTTAATGGAATTTTTTTCTTGATTTCCCCCTCAGATTGTTCATTACTAGTGTATAGAAACACTACAGATTTTTGACTGTTGATCTTGTAACCTGCCATTTTGCTGTACTCATTCATTAGCTCTAGCAGTTTTGCTGTGGATTTTTCAGGTTTTTGACATATAGTATCATATCATCTGCAAACAGTGAGAGTTTTACTTCTTCCTTTCCAATTTTGATGCCTTGTATTTCTTTTTCTTGTCTAATTGCTCTGGCTAGAAATTCTAACACAATGTTGAATAAAAGTGGTGATAGTGGACACCCTTATCTTGTTCCTGATCTTAGGGGGAAAGTTTTCAGTTTTTCCCCATAGAGGATGATGCTAGCTGTGGGTTTTTTATATATTCCCTTTATCATTTTGAGGAAGTTCCCTTCTATTTCTATCCTTTGAAGAGTTTTCAACAGGAAAGGATGTTGAATTTTGTCAAATGCCTTATCTGCATCAATGGAGATGATCATGTGGTTTTTCTGTTTTGATTTGTTGATATGGTGTATTACATGAATTGATTTTCTTATGTTGAACCATCCTTGCATATCTGGGATGAATCCTACTTGGTCATGGTGTACAATACTTTTAATGCACTGCTGGATTCGATTTGCTAGAATTTTGTTTAGATTTTTGTATCTATATTCATGAGAGAGATTGGCCTGTAGTTTTTTGTTTTGTTTTGTTTTGGTTTTTTTTTTGTAATATCTTTGTCTGGCTTTGGAATGAGGGTGATGTTGGCTTTGTAGAATGAGTTAGGTAGCTTTCCCTCCACTTCAATTTTTTTGAAGAGTTTGAGCAGGATTGGTACTAATCTTTCTTGCATGTTTGGTAGAATTCACATGTGAAGCTATCTGGTCCTGGGCTTTTCTTTTGGGGGAGCTTCTTAATAACTGATTCAATTTCTTTGCTTGTGATTGGTTTGTTGAGGTCATCTGTTTCTTCTTAAGTCAATGTTGGTTGTTCATGCCTTTCTAGAAAGTTGTCCATTTCATCTTACATTGTCAAATTTATTAGCATAAAGTTGTTCATAGTCTCCTCTCATTAATTCCTTTATTTCTGTGGGGTTAGTGGTTATGTCTTCTCTTCTATTTCTGATTTTATTTATTTGCATCCTCTCTCTTCTTCTTTTTGTCAACCTTACTTAGGGTCCATCAGTCATATTGATTTTCTCATAGAACCAACTTCTGGTTTTGTTGATTTTCTCAATTGTTTTCATATTCTCTATTTCATTTATTTTTTCTCTACTCTTCAGTATTTCTTTCCTTTTGCCTGCTTTGGGGTTAGTTTGCTGTTGTTTCTCCAGTTCTTCCAAGTGGACAGTTAATTCCTCGATTTTTGCCCTTTCTTCTTTTTTGACATAGGCATTCAGGGCAATAACTTTCCCTCCTAGCACTGCCTTTGCTGCATCCCATAAATTTTTATACTTTGTGTTTTCATTTTCATTTGTCTCGAGATATTTACTGTTTTCTCTTGTAATTTCTCCCTTGACCCACTGGTTGTTTAAGAGTGTGTTGTTGAGCCTCCACATATTTGTGATTTTTTTGGCACTCTGCCTATTATTGATTTTCAGCTTCATTCCTTTATAATCTGAGAAAGTGTTTTGTATGATTTCAATCTTTTTAAATTTATTGAGACTTGCTTTGTGACCCAGTATATGGTCTATCCTTGAGAATGATGCATAAGCACTTGAGAAAAAGGTGTACCCTCCTGTTGTGGGGTGTAATGTTCTATAAATGTCTGTTGAGTCTAGCTCCTTTATTGTATTATTCAAATTCCCTGTTACTTTATTGATCCTCTGTCTAGATGTTCTGTCCATTGATGAAAGTGGGGAATTGAAGTCTCCAACTAGTATGGTAGATGTGTCTATTTCTCTTTTCAGTGTTTGCCTCATATATTTTGGAGTACTCTTACTTGGTGCATAAATATTTATGATTGTTATGTCTTCTTGTTGAATTGTTTCTTTTATTAATACATAGTGTCCTTCTTTGTCTCTTTTAACTGTTTTAATTTGAAGTCTAATTTATCGGATATTAGTATAGCTACTTCTTCTCTTTTCTGATTGTTATTTGCATGAACTATCTTTTCCCAACCTTTCACTTTCAACCTATGTTTATCCTTGGGTCTAAGATGTGTTTCCTGTAGACAGCATATAGATGGGTCCTGTTTTTTAATCCATTCTGCCAGTCTATGTCTTTTAATTGGGAAGTTTAATCCATTAACATTTAGTGTTATTACTGTATGAGTAGTACTTTCTTCTGCCATTTTGCCTTCTGCATTTTATATGTCATATCTAATTTTTCTTCTTTTTACCTTTACTGATAGTCTTCATTTCTACACTTTTCTCCACAGCTCTCTCTTTTCATATCTGCCTCTAGTGCTCCCTTTATTATTTCTTGTAGAGCTGGTCTCTTGGTCACAAATTCTCTCAGTGATTTTTTTTGTCTGAAAATGTTTTAATTTCCCCCTCATTTTTGAAGAACAATTTTGCTGGATATAGAATTCTTGGTTGGCAGTTTTTCTCTTTTAGTAATTTAAATATATCATGCCACTGTCTTCTCGCCTCCATGGTTTCTGCTGAGAAATCTGTGCTAGTCTTATTGGTCTTCCCTTGTATGTGATGGATTGCTTTTCTCTTCCTGCTTTCAAGATTGTCTCTTTCCCTTTGACATTCTGATTAGTTAGTGTCTTGGAGTATGTCTATTTAGATCTATTCTCTTTGGGGTCCAGTGCACTTCTTAGATCTGTAATTTTAAGTCTTTCATAAGAGTTGGGAAATTTTCAGTGATAATTTCCTCCAGTAGTTTTTCTCCTCCATTTCCCTTCTCTTCTCCTTCTGGAACACCCACAACATGTATATCCGTGTGCTTCATATTGTCATTCAATTCCTTGAGTCCCTGCTCATATTTTTCCATTCTTTTCCCTATATGTTCTTTTTCTTGTCGAATTTCAGATGTTCTGTCCTCCAGTTCACTAATCTTATCTTCTGCCTCTTGAAATCTGACATTGTAGGTTTCCATTGTTTTTTTCATCTCTTCTTCTGTGCCTTTCATTCCCATAAGTTCTGTGATTTGTTTTTTCAGACTTTTGATTTCTTCTTTTTGTTTGTTCCTTGCCTTCTTTATATCCTCCCTCAATTCATTGATTTGATTTTTGATGAGGTTTACCATGTCTGTTCGAACATTCTGAATTCATTGTTTCAACTCCTGTATCTCATTTGAATTGTTGGTTTGTTCCTTTGACAGGGCCATATCTTCAGTTTTCCTAGTGTGATTCATTATTTTTTGCTGGTGTCTTGGCATTTAATTACTTTAATTAGTTTATTCTGGAGATTGTTGTCACTTCTTTAACCTAGGATTTTCTTGCTGGATGACTTTGTTGTCTTTCAGTTCTTTGACAATTCAGTTCAGATTTTTCTGGACCTCTAGCTTAGGTTTTGTTGAACAGAGGAGAATTTTTCAGTTCTTGTTTTCTTGTTTCTTGCCCTGCCTGTATGTTGCCTCCCAACCCCACACCCACCCACCCTTATGAGGTCTACTTAGGTATTATAGACTCCAGCCAGATTTTCCCAGACCAAACTTGCCTCCTGTCAGGAGGAAAGGGTCACCTGCATCAGTTTTCCCTGAGAGTGAGAGCTAGCAGGTTGACAGACTTCCCTGTGAAGTCTCTGGACTCTGTGTTATTTCTCTCCTGCCCAGTATGTGGCACTTTTCTTCCTGTGGGTCCCACCAGAATAACGTGATGCAGTACCTTTAACTTCAGCAGACTCTCCCTGCTGGGGGAGTGGTAGAGACAGAGGAGAGGTTGTAGGCTGGCTTTCATCACTTCAGTATTCCAAACCCTGGGGTCTTATTTCCTTGAGGGAGGGAATCCACCTGATCTGTTCCCCACCCCTCTCCTGGAGAAGGCACAGGCTCTAGAGAAGTTCTGTTTCTGCCTATGCCTGTGGCAGTTGCAGCCTGAGAAGCCCTGCTCCTGTATCCAAAGGCAGTCCAGCCTTTGTAGGAACACAGCCACACACACAAAAAAAAAAGAAGAGAGAGAAATCCTTCTCAGAGCAGGACCCCTGTTCCTCAGGTTTGCAAATCAAGAGCATAAGTTGATATGTTGTTTCGTGTACCTTCAGATCCTATATGTCCCCTACTTTCCTTCAGGGCCCGGACCCTTCCAGGTATTATGTGCTATTCAAGCCAAAAAACCTCTGTTTCTTTTTTTCTTTTTTTCTTTTTCTGTCAGTCCTGCCCCCTTGGCACCAGGGCAAAAATCAGCAACCTCCACTTTGACTAGGTTCAGCTGAGCTGGGGGCCTATTTTTAGTAGTCAGAATTTGTGAATTAATTCCACAATTGGAGCTTAGTTGTGCTCAGCCCCTGCTGCTGGTAAAGTCTCTTTCCTTTCCCCTCTGGGAAGCAGCCTGTGGGGGTGGGGCCCTGGTCACCATGGCTTGGGGAACTCACGGTTCTGGGTGGGCTCACAGCTGGTCCAGCTGATCCAGACTGGGGTATGTTGTGTGTCCAGTCACTGACCTGGCCCCAGCAGTTGTTCTGTAACTGTTCCTGGCTATTTAGTAGCTGTTCTGGAGGACTAATTAAATCCCACACCTTGCTAAACTGCCATCTTTGTACTCTCCTCTCCCTCAGTTTGAAGGACAGTTTGGCTGGGTACAGAATTTGGGGCTGGAACTCTTTCTCTTTCAGGATCTTGAATATGTCATACCACTGTCTTCTCACCTCCAGGGTGCTAGTTGAGTCATTTGAACTCAACTATTTGGTTTATTTGGTTTCCCTTCTATGTAGTAGATTGTTTCTGTCTTGCCACTTCCAGGGTTTTCTGCTACTCTTCAATATTTGATAGATTGATTAGTATGTGTCTTGGGGAAGGTCTATTTGGATTTATTCATTTAGAGTTGTTGGGCTTCTTTGACTTGTATATTTAGTCTTTTATGAGGGTTGGGAAGTTTTCCCCCACTATATCCTCAAGTACTCTTCCTAGCCCTTGATTCCTCTTTTCTCCTTCTGGGACACCAAGAATTCTTATATTTGTGTGCTTTGTTTATTCTATCATTTCCCTGAGATCCAATTCAATTTTTTCTATCTTTTTTGCCATTTGCTGTTTTGAGTCTTCGAAATCAGTTATCCTGCCCTCTATATCAGTTATTCTTTCTTTTGTCTCTTCATATCTGGTGTTGTGTGCCTCTAGTTTGTTTTTATTTGGTCAACAGAGTCTTTAATCTCTGTGATATCTGCTATGTTTTTTTTTATTCTTTCAAATTCCTCTTTATGCTCTTCTACTGTCTTCTTGATCTCCTTTATTTTATTTTCCATCCCACTTATTTTATTAAGTAAGTTGTATGAACATTTTTGATTAGTTGTCCCAAGGTCTGTATCTCCTCTCGTATTTTATTTGGTCATTAGGCAGGGCTGTATCTGTCTGAATTGTGATATGCTTAGCGATCTTCTGCTGTCTTCATGGCATGTAAATATCTTGATTGATTTACTTTTGGAGTTGATTTCTTTCAGTAGTCTAAGGCCTTGTGTTTGCTCGATGGTTTTACAGCAGGGGACAGGATTCAGGGTGGGGCACTCAGTGTGGTGATTTGTTTCAAGGCAGGTATAGGTGCAGGGTGAGGATGTTATGCTGATGCCTGTGAATGTGGGCGCCCAGCAGTCAGAGTGGATGTAGCTGTGTGGGTGGACTGGTCTGGCAAGTGTTACCCTTGCTTGTGCTCATCTAAGGCATGGGGCCCTTTTTGCGCATGCATGGAGCTGTAGCAGCAAGTCAGTCTTATGCCTTTGTAGATTGGGGGCAGATGTGACCTGGTGTACAGGTCAGCACTTTCTCAGAGCTGGGAAGAGTGTCTGAAGGTCATGTGCATGCATGGTTCTAGGAGTACTGTAAAGTGTGGTTCCCAGAGCCGAATGACGTGATTGGGGGCCTGTGTGCATGTGTGGGCCTAGGAGTGCCATAAACTGATGTGCAGAGCTCAGGAGGGGGTGGTTGGATAAGGCTGTTCAACACTGTATGCAGGGGGGCAGGGGTAGCCTGGGTATGGAGGTTAGTGCTCGCAGCCTTTATGTGCTAACAACAGCCTGCAGGGAACAGGGAGGGGGAGGTAGTGCTTGGGAGGGGTGCAGGAGAGGTGGGTTCGGCTGCACTTGGGGTGAGGGTGTGGGGCAGGTACATGCACTTGGGGGCTGGTGGGTTGGGGATGCTTGGAGCATGGGGAATGGAAGTGGGTGATGGGGATCCGATGCATGGGGCTATCAGGGGAGCTGCTAGTCACAGGCCTGTGCTGGTGAGGGTATCACACCCAAGGAATGTGGTCTGGCTTACTTCTTAGTCCCTGGCTTACTTCATTTTCCTGAGGGCTCCTTGCTTCCGCACCAGACTCCAGCTTTCTGCCACTCAGTTCCTTGGCCTCTGCAACCAAGGCCTCTCTATGTGGTGTTGAAGGCTCTCCCAGATCAGCCGCACTCCTGAATCTCTACCTCAGTCGCCTTCTTGTCCCTTCTCTAACTTTTCCATGGAGCAGGGCTAGTCTTGAGCTACTCTATTCAGCCATCTTCCCAGAAGTCCCTACATTTAGTTTTTGAAGTAGATTATGATGTGTTTTTTGGATCTCTGGGAAGGACTTCTCAGCAGCATTTGTATTCTTTATAACCTCTGGTCCTTTGTCCTCATGACTTTTCAGGTCTGCCATTAAGTTATCTACTTCTTTCTCATTATCTCTCATTTCTTTCTCAGTGTGAAAGTCTTATGCCTTTTAAAAATTTCTTTCACTGCAATCTTGACTGCTACCTGGGCTTTATTAATAGCAGAAACACAACAATCTGCGTATCTTATTTGCTTAAATTGGTCTTGAGTTTATGGTTACTGAATTTTATGATATTATGTAATCTTTTAATCTTAGCCTCTACTTTACCAGCTTTCTCAACCACACTGTCATATTCTGGTTTTAAAATGCCAACATTTTCTTTCAGTAATTTCAGCTTTTTGGGTGAGGCGGGGGGTTTCAGGCACTAACACATTCATAGCAAGTATATTAGCTTCAAGTTCCTTAACTTGGAGAGGAAAATATTCTTCTTGCTCTGATAAACTCTGAATGCCTTGCAGTAAACTTTTTTCATTTCTCATTCACTAGGCAGTAATTTTACTGCTTCAAGTTGTACTTTCTGTTCCTGGATCTCCACTGCTTTTTAAGAGTCTTTCTGCAGCTCTGATTCCATTTTCTTTTACCTCTTTTTCAGAGATTTCAACCACAACTGATGAACACGTTCTTCCTTTCATTACTTTGTTTCCACTGCCATTCATTGTACCTGACTGTTTTATGATCTGCCACTGTAAAATTACAGTCTTTATCTACTATCTTTTTGATATGCTATTCTTGTGGCTTGATCCAAGTTGTTAGCTATGAAGGCATCTTGTAAAGGAAAGTAAAAAGCTTGGAGAGTTTTCTCATCTTTTATGTGTACTAAATAAAATAACAGAGGAGCATTTTCAGGAGTTTGAATTTTGGACATTTTCCTCACATACAGCCATGCTATCTAGACCTATAAAAGTTTTTAATCAAATATTATGTCTTTTAAGGACACTTACACATCTTTAAACTGTATCAATAGAATCAATAACAATGTAGTCTAACGCATAACAGCAGGGTCAAATAGCAATATAATATTTTTCATCAATGGTTCCTAAATCCTTCAATCTTCCATATATTCCTGGAATGCTGACAGATTTTTTTCTTAAATTATTGCATCAAGAAGTTTCCTCCTATTTTGATTTATTGCTAGAGAACTCTTCTTCAATTTTTTTGGAAAAAATCAGGACAAACCAAGTTTATTCCATCTGGTTTAGTTTTTTTTATTTTCTCTCTCTCTCTCTCTCTCTCTCTCATTTAATTCCTGTTCATTTTGAGGGATTTTCAAATGTATCTTTGGTTGCAGCTTTCCTTTCTTTGAAAGTCTTAGGAGCTTTAATTAGAGTTCCCCTGGCCTTACTTAATTGAAAGACTGGGTATTATGATGATGAGCTAGAGATCAAATTCTGATTGGATACATCCATCTTTGAATGTACTTCATTTACCAATTTGCTGAAATCCATGCATTCTTTCACTGGACTCTTTTTCTTTCTGAAAACTTTGTGTTTCCTGTTTAAGGCTGTCCGTAACTTCTTTCAATTTTTCTTCTTTTTCTCTTTCTTTCTCAAGGACACTTTTTCTTGTTGTTGTCTCACTTATTATGGTCTCACTTTTAGCAGGTATACTTTTAAATTTTGGCACCCTTTTCTTTATCTCTTAGATGATGTTTCTTGAGATTTTTGGCTCCATATCATGTTTTAATTTCCTCTTGAGTATCTTTCAAATATCTCTGTAAAATATATACATTTTCCTTTGCTCTTCTTAATATATTCTGTAATTTTATTCCATTTAATCTCTACATTTGTTAAATCTTTATTCATAGCTTTCATTTTATCTAACAGTATACTGCCCTTCTCATTAATTTCTCTTGGATTTCATTAAGATTTTCCTTTTCGGTTTCCATTTTAACAATTAGTTTCTGCAGATCATAAATGTAATATCACAAATATGTATCTTTTTTCCTAAATACTTCACTTTCCAAGGTAAGAAATTTGGTGCCTGTTTTTCCTCCTTCTAAGGCATCTTTTCCTTTTATCACTCTCTTAACTCTGTTTAAATTCTCAGCTCTGTATTGATTTAATATTTCAACTGACACAAGATTTTGATAGATCCATTTAGCAATCCACAACTAGTTATGTTTCTCAAATATTAAAGCATTCCTTCATTGTGTTCAGTTTGTCCTTTTGGTTTTATCATAGCAAATTATGCAACTGCAATATGTAAAACTGAAAGATCTATCATGCTCCTCTTCAGTTCCATGGCTTCAAAAAAAACTTTCAGCATCCTTAAATATCTTTTTATTCCCCCTTATGTTGTAAGTAGAAGTATTATCTCTGTAGACCATTCTGGATACATAGTAATTATGGTTAGGATTTCCTTCCTGCAGGGAAGTCCACTTAACCAGAGTTAGAAATGGTTGTATTACCCTCCCTGCCCTAGCTCTTACAATGTTTCAATTCTAGATCCTTCATGCAAAAATCTTTTCTTAGGTATGTGTGGGCAATTGAGAACACATATCTAATAAGGCAGATAGGTTTGCTTCAAGTGGTGATTCAGGAGCAGCCTCCTTCTGTTGAGTGATTACTTCCTCTCCTAATGCTTTGTTATCATCTACTGGCATTTTGAGAAGGAAAAAGTTATATATAGATATGCTTCAGCTTTAAGAGCCACCATCCAGATTATCACACATGACTTGTACTCACATTCCATTGCCTAGAGTGTAAATACATTGCCACAATTAACTGCAACTGAGGTTGAAATTGTAGCCTATCTGTGTGCTTAAGAAGAAGAGAATATGTTTTGTGGGAAGGCAGCAGTCCCTGCCACCATCTGCCCCTGGCCATCAAACATCCATCTGCATTCTTTCCCCCTTTAGTATATAACCCCTCCTTAAGAGAGACAACCCAAAGTTCCATTATATTCAACTTAAATATAATGATATTATGACATTATATTCAACTTAAAGTCAAAGATCTCTGGCTTATGTTTAGTACTCTCTGTCAGGTATGAAAGTGGTTCTTTATGGTGTAGTACTGTAATGAATAATCAGTGTACAATGATGCTGAAGAACAAGATGACAATGACAGCAATAAAATCTTCCAACTGCTGTATAATAGGAAAATTGAAAACTTACAGTAGAAATTGAACCATAACAGTGATGGATACTGTTGGACAGGGATGAAGAAGACATTCCTTCCTATCAGCAATTGAGATACGTTATCCATTGCTCTTCTTGGTTCTGGCTTTTGCTTCTGAAATGACCTTCCTTAGTCATAATCCTCCATTACCTTAATAATAGTGGACATACGGGAGCATGTCCTCCTTGGAGACTGATACACTTCTGCAGCCTATTTTTAATTGGTATATGTTTGGAATTAAGTGTCAATTAGGCCCTAGGCATTTTAGTCCAAAATTGGAATTTTATCAGCAATATCATTCTTAAAAAAAATAGAATCTTTCTTTTAGATTCTATATGCATATAATCATATTAAAATATTTTCTGGACATTGTACTTATTCCTTTGATATTTCTTTATTTTTGTATCCTACTTACTCCCTCACCCCCATTCTCTCTTTCTCTCTCTCTCTCACTTAATGATGTATGTCTTGAGATCATCCCAAAACACTAGCCCTGAGAGGAAACATGGTTGTAGTCAGCTTTCTGAAAGGTCTTGAATTTTTTTTGTTTTGTTTTTTTTTTTTGGTACATGGTCTGGGACTCGAACCCGGGCCCCCTGCATGGAAGGCAAGCATTCTACCACTGAACCACCTGTAGACCCTTGAAAGGCCTTGAATTTATAAACTCTTTCTATTGCCTATAAGCCATTCAAGTCATGCCTAAACATCTCTATTTTCATAATACCTTCCTAAAAGTCTCAAAAAACCACTGATACAAATTGGCATGTTGGCTTTTTATACATGCCATCCTTAGAACTACAAGCTTAGTAGGTATGTGGTTTGCTTTCGATGTTATCAAAGGTAGCAGTTTTAGCAAATATTTTTTTTGTGGGACAGAGAGGTGTACAGCTATCCAAAGGTGTTTACTTGCTACAAGCTGCCTGACTGCTAAGACATTGCAGCTTATTTTGAGTTGCATAGCACCCCATTTCCTATAACATGTTTTACATTACTTATAGCAAATAAACCGTAATGTACTGGATGTTTTAATCTTTGATTTAAGTAGAAATATTAGAGACTAGATTTATACTCTCATATGAAATCACAAAAAAGGAAGAATGTATGAAACATTGGCACTGAAGACATAGGCAACAAGATTCTGAGATTCTTGGGGGACAGGAAATAAATGAGGTGAAGCCTATGATTGTGTAGCTTATTTTCTGCAGAGAATTTTCAGACCATGATACAAGGAAGGGAAACATAGGCAGAGAATAGGGGAGGTGAGGTAGGAACTGGGGAATTCAAGGCTCCTAGAATTCACAGGGGAGCAGATTGGATAAGAGAGAGCTACACACAAAGAGAAGTCCAGAGATGTGCAGTCTTTTTCAGTGTCCAATTGAGTACTGACCAATCAACACATGCATGTGAGGAAGCTTTTGGAGGGTGGAGGACAAACTACTCAAAAGATTGCTAGAAGGAAATACCTAAATTATTGAACTGTAATCCAGTAGCCTTGATCTTTGATAATAATTGCATAGCTGTATAGCTTTTATTGTATGGCCATGTGATAGTAAAAACCTTGTGACTGACATTCCCTTCACCCAGTGTATGGGTAGATGAGTGTGAAAATAAAGACAACAGAAAATAATAATGGGGATAGATAAAGGGCATGGGATGTTTGGAGTTTTCTTTTTTCTTTTTATTTCTTTTTTTGGAATAATGAAAATGTTCTAAAATTGATTGTGGTCATGAATGCATAATTATATGATGATACTGTGAGCCATTGATTGTATACTTTGGATGGATTATATGGTATGTGAATATATCTCAATAAAATTACATTAAAAAAACAAAGACTACAGGGAACAGGGCTCACGGTTTATGCAGGGTCCAGGGATAATAGCTATTTCCAATGCAGGGTGAAAAGCCTTATAGTTTAGGCACCACAATTAGAGTGCTAAGGAGGACCTTGCCTCAGGAGGTAGGGAAAATTATTTCTAGAATAAATACCCTTCTGGTCTCACCTGATGCAACTTAAAAGCAAGATATGAAAGAATCAAATGATATACAGGTATCTTACTTGACAACAAAGCTCAAAAATATTTTTTAGGAGTACAAAATATTCAGCACTGTCTGGAACCTAATAAAAATTATCAGGTATAAAAAGAAGCAGAAAAATACGACATGATGAAGAGAAAAATAAATCAATACATCTGACTCAGAACTGACACATGATAGAATTTACAGTTAATGACATTAAAACAGTTGTTATATGACTGCAACATATCAGTTCAAAAAGCCAGAGGAAAAGTTGAACATGCTGAGTACAGTACATAGCAATAGAAACTATCTAAAATGAACACAGTGAGAAAAAGAGTACGAAGAAACAAACAAACAAGAAAAATAGTGCATCAGTTACCTGTCGGAGAATTTCAAGTGGCTAAATAGATGAACTGAAAAACTATTTGAAGAATAATGACTGAAAAATTCCCAAAATTTAACGAAAAGTCCAAACCCGCAGTTACAATATGATGAAAACTATACCAAGTCACAGAATAGTGAAATGCTTAAAAACCAGTGATAAAGAGAAAGTCTTATAAGTACTGAGAGAAAAAAGTCACATTTTGTATAGAAGGAAAGAAGATAAGAGTAACTGCAGTTTTCTTGTCAGAAACAATACATTTTAGAAGATAAGGGAGGAATATCTTTAGAGTATTGAAAGATGAAAGAAACAACCATCAACCTAGAACTCTACACAACAAGAATATTTTTCAAAAGATAATGAAATAAACTTTTCCACACATAGGAAAATTGCACATTCAGGAATTCAACTTTTATGGGATAATGCCTGATAGTCTTACCAAATTGTTCTGTCTAAAACTTAGTACTGGTAGGTTTATTAATTTTACCAATTTATTGATTTATTTTTTAATGCTAGATAAATATGTTTATTTTCATGGCCAGATGGAATTCCCCAAAGAATGTGCTTATGGAGGCAGGAAGAAGGCAACTGCCCATGGATCTCTGCTGACTGAGGCTGGGCAACCTCCTCTCTCTCCATTCCCCACCCCCACCCCCAGGTCAGACAGACTGGAGCAGTGCTCATTAAATGCATGTTACTAGTAAGAGACACTTTCAAAACAAGATGGCATTTTAGACCCTTGTTGAGCTGGGAAAAATGGTTATTTTGCCCGAAGAGCTTGTAGCTGGACTTAAAGGTGTGTACTAGAGAGGACAGGGGCCCTGATGAACTTTTTGCTCCTGCAGAGGCTGGTGCTGTCCCGTCAGTCTTGGCAGCTTCTCAACCTGGGCAGAACCTGGGTGCCCCTCATTCCACCAAACTAGTGAAAAACTGCAGTGTGTGATTTTGAAGAGTTCAGGGACATACACAATGATAGCCCTGAATAATAATCATAATAGCTGCCTTTTGTTGAGGGCCTATTTTTCCCCCTAGGACCTATGCTAAGCATATTGAATATGATGTGATGAATCTCACAATAATCCTGCAGGATAGCTATAATTGTCGTTATCATCACTCCCATTTTATAGATTAGTAAATTGAGATTCAGGGCATTCAAATAAAAATCCCAGAGTCACATACTTAGTAAATGGTAAATACTTGAACCTAGCTTTTTGATTCATCCACTGTGCTGCTCTAGGCTAATGGGTTTGTACTTGACTTGGTAGAATGTGGTACATCGGTGCTGCATTCATAACATAAGTTAAACTTAGGGCTAATTTAAGTGCCATTTACAAATAGAATATGAATTGATGAGACTGAATATTTGTACATTTCGTGATGTCTTATCATTTTCCTGAGATCAAGTTGTATTTTTTTACATTTTTTTAGCATTTGTTCTTTTGAATGATCAGGTTCGACTGTCCTGTCTTCTCATTTGCATGTTCTTTCGTCTGCCTCTTTAAGTCAACTGTTATGTCTCTAATATACTTTTAATTTGTCCTACAGTATCTTTCATCTTGTGATATCTGATATTTTTACATTTATTGTTTCAAATTCTACTTTATGCTCCTCCTGTGTTTTCTTGAAGTCCTTTATGTCATTGTGAACAACCTTAATTAGTTGTTCCAAATTCTGTGTCCCCTTGGGTAATTTAGTTTGGTCATTTGGCTGCGCTGTATCTGCCTGGATCTTCAGATGCTTTATGATCTTCTGCTATAGATGGAGCATTTTAATGTCTTAATAAGGTCAATTTTGCTAATATATTTCTTTTCCTTACCTAAGATTTTGAATCTACTTGTATTAGCTTTGAAGGTCCCCTTTTGGATTTTGTTTGTGAGTCCTTCCCCTTGAAACCAAGTCCCTAATCTCAAGGGGGTATTGCAGTTATACTTAGGGCTTTATTGAGAACTAGACAGATTAGCAATTTGTCAGACTGCACTTTTTGTTTCTCCCTAGCAAATGGTGCTCTTGAGTCTGAGGCCCACCTTCTCCAACTGCAGGTGTAATGTCAAGTGGCCAGTCACAGAGCTAGTTTGGGAGCTTTCTTGGCCTCATCCCTCCACCCTGTGATCTCTGGATCTCCACTGGAGAAGTATCAGGACCCAAAGAAGTCTCTTTCGCTGGTAGGATGTTGGACTGGCACCAATTTACATCTCCCCCTTCTCCCTGGGGTAGAGCCTTCTAATATTTGCCAAAAAAGAAAACAAGTGCCCACGAGCAGTGTGTCAAAGGGCAGGGAGTAGGCACTACACTCAATTAAGTGGAGTCTGTGCACAGGAAAGTACATCTATTATCTTCAAAATTAGCCATGGGAACTCCTATCTGTGGAGCCAAAGGGAAAAAAATGTTTTGTAGCCAGCTGCAGGGTAGGCAGTCATGACTGAGTACATTCACCCCATTCTCTCCATCCCTATTTCTCTGGTTTTTCTCCAAATACCTCCCTATGTAGGGTAGAGGACCCTCTATAATCTCTCACACCATGGAACCACTCTCCTAGTCATTTTTCTATTGCATCCCTCATTGTTGTATGAAGCCGGGTGAATTCAACCTCTCCTATTCCGCCATCTTGTCAGAAGTCTAATTTTACCCATTTAGTAAGTCTAGTAAGTCTAATTATAATCTTACTATACATTTAGCTTGGTGCCAACAACTTTTTGTTTGTTTATTGACTATAGGTAATTCTTCTATGGCCCATCAATGATTTTTGCACATTTTTTCATTTGTTTGTTTGACTTTTTCCTAATGATTTTTATTTTATAAACTAACTTTGTTCTTAATCAGCTTTCTTTCTATTGCATCATTGAATAATAGTTCATAATTTTAATGAAGGAAAATTTCCTGATATTTTCTTTTATAGTATGTTGGGATCTTGCTTATAAAATAATTTTCTATTCTATAAGCAAAATAAATCCTTTTTAATTTCTTTCTAATTGTTTCAAAGCATAGACAGCCCTTGCTTTACATGGTTCTGGCATGCAAATTTTACTAACCACAATTCATTTAATACCAGTCCCCCAACAATATCATTCAAATTTCAATTTACCACAATGTATTAATTGAATAATTACACAAAGAACAAATTTTACTGGTAGTTCGACAATCTGCAAATTGCTATGTAAATAGCAGATGCATATCATGCTCACTTACTAATCATATCACTCCTTTTTTTTCTTTTTTTTTTTCTTTTTTAACGTGGGCAGGCACCGGGAATTGAACCCGGGTCCTCTGGCATCGCAGGCAAGCATTACTGCCTGCTGAGCCACTGTGGCCCACCCTATCACTTCTTTCAAAGCCTCTTTTATTCATGCATAGGATGGAAAGCATGCAATTAAGTTACCAAGGGTGAAACCACACAATATTTTACAAAAATAAATAATCAAAAGAGAAAATAGGTAATAAAAAAAGATGAAAGTTCAGCAAAGGAATGAAAAATGATGATACTGGAAATGAAATTTAGCTTTAACCTAAGTGGAGTCATAGAAGAAATAACTGATCATGAGAATCTTGATACTGCAACCATTCAAGAGACACTAAATATGCCATGAAAGGAACTTAATGACTGCAAGCTTATCAACATAAATGAGCAATGTGGTTGTGACCAAAAGAATGAAGATGTCTCAGAGGAAATGACACTGACAAAAAATTAAAAAAATGTTGAAAGTTTATCCAAACTTAGAAAGCAGTATGGTAATTAACCAAAGCATAGGAAAAAAACATGCTTCCTATGTTTTACACATAGGAACTTATACAGTAAGTTATACAGTAAGAAGGCACACCCTCGTAAAACCACTCTTACTAAGATCTTTGCAAAGATATTAAACATGTATCTCCATGTGCCTAATGTTTTTCAGTGTACTAAATACATTTTGGATTTATTATACTTTTATTTCCCTATACATTTATAGGCAACAGTAAGAGAGTTTTTAATGTTTTGGAAAAAAATATGAAAAATCATGAAGTAATCATGATTGTTAATTATTAAGATCATTTTGCACAGTTTCAGATTCCAGTTATTTTTATAGTCCTGCACTACCATGCAAGCCAGGACTGCCTGTATTGCATTTTATCTTTAATTCTTTATGCTTCTCGTATTGAGGTTTTGAAATTGTATGAGTTAAGGAATTATTGCACAAGGTAGGGATTCATTGACATTTTCTAAAATTATTATACACAATTGTCTGCATGCCATGTATTGAATAGATCCTCTCTTTCCTTGTTGATTAACAATGCCATCTGTTTCACAAATCTCAGTTGTATATAAGCAAGTATTTCTAGCTATCTAGATGTTTTAATGATCATCTGTCTATCCCTGCCTCACTAACAGAAATTTTAATTAAACTCTGCATAATAAATATTGATATTTTACAGGGGAGTCTCTGCTTTGTCAAGTTTTATGCACATCTTGATTATTCTTGGTTTTTTGATCTGCCATTAAATGTAAAAATAAGGTAGAAAATTCGTTCATATTTGTCGTTTACAACATGTATACACACTTAGAATTGTATCTTCCAGGTGAAATAAAGTTTTTATCATTATGTGGTCTCCTCTTTATCCACAAAAATATTGTTGTTGTTTTTTTTTCCTCTCTTAAGTCTGTTTCCCATGCTTCTACTAATTTACCTTTGCCAGGTTTTCTTAGATTGGCATGTTCCTGGTATAATTTTTTCTAAAAGTTTATTTTAAATTTTTCATATATTTTATTCTTTAGCGGTGTTTTTCTTGCTTTCAAATAAAAAAGTAATAATAAATGTACAATTCATATTTTCTCATTTTAATCACATTCACAATATTCTGCGTCATCTGTGTCCTTTACCCTTAACTTTTCATCACTTCAAACAGAAACACTTTGCCAATTAAGCTATAACTCCCCCTTCCTGCCAACCTCCTTAGCCCCTGATAACTTATAAACTTTCTCTATGTTTGCTTCTTCTAGGTATGTCATATAAGCAAGATCATACAATAATTGTTTTTTTCTTCTGGCTTATTTCACTCAACGTGATGTTGCCAAGATTCATCTATATTGTAGCATGCATCACAATTTGATTCCTTTTTTTGGCTAAATGGATATTCCAATATGTGCATATACAACATTTTGTTTATCCGCTGATCTGCTGATGGACACTTGATTTGCTTCAATTTTTTGTTATTGTGAGTAATGAAGCTATAAACATCAGTGTACAAATATCTTGTGTTCCTGCTTTCAATTATTTGGCATATATACCAAGAAGTGGGATTACTGGATCATATGTGTGCTGGTTTAAATCTCTTATGTACCTGAGAAAAGGCCATATTATTTTAATCCATTCTGGTGGAGGCAGACCTATTGTGTGTGGGACCTTTTGATTAGGCTGTGACCCTGCCCATTCAAAGTATGTCTTAATCATTTACTGGAGACTTTTATTTTTTTTTAAGATATTAGACTGAAAAAGCCAAGAGAGCTGAAAGAGACAACCACCGAAGCCAAAAACCTGAAAGCAAAGGAAACTGGGAGAAAAGAACCACTAGACACCAGTCATATGCTTTCCCATGTAACAGATGTGTCACAGATGCTGGCAACCTTTCTTCAGAGATGATATCCTCCTGTTGATGCCTTAATTTGGACATTTTCCTGGCCTTAGAACTATAAATTTTTAGGCAAATAAATCCCCATTGTAAATGCCAATCCATTTCTTCCATTTTGCTATTTGGTCTTTGTAAGTCTTATACCTTTTTGTCCTTCATTTCTTCTTTTAATGTCTACTTTAATATTTAATTCATCTTTTGCAGTGTACAAAAAGATTCTCTTCTCATTTCCTTCTGTATATATTTTTCAGTTACTTTCTTTATGGTTACTCTGGGATTAAATTTAACATCCTAAATCTATAACAATAAAGTTTGATTTGACACTAATTTAACTTCAATAATATGCACATTCACTTCTCCTATACCCTACTGTCCCTCTGCCTTTTTGTTGTACTAGTTACAAATTATGTCTTTTACAATGCATATCCAAAATCATGGATTTATCATTAGTTTTTATGCATTTACGTTTTTGAACCTGTAGAAGTACAGGTAGAAAGTGGAGCTATACACCAAGAAATACAATACAATAATGTTTAAAATACCCATATGAATACCTTTATTGGAGAGTTTTATTTTTCTAAGCCCACTTTGATCCACTGCCAAGTATTCTTTCTTTTCTGTCTGAAGAGTTCTTTTTATCATTGCTTATACGGCAGGTCTAGTGTGATGAACTCCCTCAGCTTTTATTCATCTGAGACTGTCTTAACCTCTTCATCATTTTTAAAAGATGTTCTTGCTGAATATAAAACTGTTATATGGTAATTATTTTCTTCAGCACTTTACCTATTTTGTCCCACTATCTTCTGACCATATGTTTTCTGATAAGAATATAACACTTAATCAAATCGGGGTGCCCTTACATATAGCACATTACTTTTCTCTTGTAGTTTTCAGAAATCACTCCTTGACCTTGACATTCAGTAGTTGAATGCAGTGTATCTGGGTGAGGCTTTACTCAAATTTATCCCATTTGGGGTTCGTTTGATTTCTTGAATCAACATGCATGTGTTTCCTTAAATTAGGGAAGTTTTCTGCCATTATTTCTTTCAATATTCCTTTGGCAATTTTCTCTCTTTCTTCCCCTTCTGGGACTTCCATAATGTATATATTGATACACTAAATGGTGTTTCATAGTTCTCTTAGGCGCTGTTCCTTTTTTTTCTGATCATTTTTTAAATTATTTTCTTTCTGCTCCTCAAACTGAATTATTTCAAGTGTCTTGTCCTTGAGTTCACTGATTCCTTCTTCTATCAGTTCTAATCTGATGATGAAACCCCCTCAGGAATTTGTATTTCAGTTATTGTGGTCTCCAACTCAAGTGTTTTCATTTGATTTCTTTTTAAAACTTTCTACCTCTTTTTGATATTCTCATTCATCATTTTTCTGATATCCTTCAGTTTTTTCTCCATGTTTTCTTTTATATTTTTGAGTATAATGAAGATCATATCTTTAAAGTTTTTCTCTCATCGGTCCAAAGTTTGGTGGCTCATTTGTAGCTCATTTCTGAAATGTTACCTTGTAATTTGGATTGTGCATCATTTCTTATTTCTTTATTTGTCTTGTAATCTTTTATCATACCTTATATGTTCTGATAATCTAAAATACTCTAGGAATTAGTCCTTGTCTGTTCCTTAGGTTTGTATGCAGAAAGTGATATGACAGGATCTTGAATACCAAGTGCTGGAGAAAACCAAACAAACCAATGCAGAAAACACCTTTTGCAGTCTTTGCAAATTGGTTCTGTGTGGGTTGGTGTTATTCTTCAGAGTTTAGCCCATCTATCAAGAAGATCAGCCTGAGGTGAAAGTGCAGGGTCCTTTGTCTTTTTCAAGCTTGAGTCTTGTCCTAGGCTAATACTCATAAGCTTAGCAATTCCCTTGCTTACAGGAATCTTAATCCCCTGCAAACTGAACTTTCCTTCTGTCCTGGGTGCTCTGTTGTATATTTTACAGCCATTAATACTTTGCCCATGGACATTTTGATTTAATTGTCTCATACACTGCTTTGGCTGTCTGCAAGATTCTCCTACCTGCTGAGCAACTTCTGTGAAGGGAGGCTATAGATGAGTTTCCTGGTTCATTCTTTCAGGTAGTCATTTGATAGATTGGCACCAACACACAGTCACCCCGAGTATACACATTGTAATTACTCTTCTCCCCCTGGAATGAGACCAGGGACTCACCATGATAGCATAATCCAACTGCAGTGCACACTGGGGAGAGGTGGGGAGGGCCAAAAAGTGCACCATAAGCTTCTTCTACCAATGTTAGGTTCTGTTTCCTTGATTTGGTACTCACACAGTTACTGGACTCTTAACTGCCTTCCAGAGTTTTGAGGAAAATGGCTCTGCCACTTTTTGCTAGTTGTTCGAAGATTCTTTGTGGGAGCAGAATCTTGGAACATTTTACAACATCTTAGTCAACTGGGTGAATTTGCTTTTCCTATCTTACTTTTTCTGTTATTCCCTTTTCTTGCATTTCCTATACTTGCTTTATCTTCTTTACCCTTTTTTGTCTGGATCAATTTAAGCTTTTGTGTTTTTCTATTTTATTTTTTGTATTGTTTTGGAAGTCAGAGTCTTTGTTCTTCAATCACTACCCTTGAAACACAACCACACATATTTAACCTAATTATAACCATACATTTCATCTTACTTTATCCCCTCCTGATATGCAATCAAATGTTACCCACGATATATTAGTTATATCAGGTTTTTAATGCAATCTTATTGATATATATTGTACATGCACAGACCATGTAATCATCCAAAGTATACAATCAGTGGTTCACAGTATTATAGATGTGCATTCATCATCACAATCAACTTTGTTTTCTTTTTTGCATGTGAAAAATGACATATATACAAAAAATCAATAAATTTCAAAGCACACTGCAACAATTAGTTGTAGAACATATTTCAGAGTTTGATATAGATTACAATTCCACAGTTTCTACTTATGGCTGCTCTAAGATACTGGACACTAAAAGAAATATCAATATACTGATTCAGTTCATATTCATTTGTTAAACCTTACCTTCTGGTTTAAAATCACCATTACCTTTGATATTTCTCCCACTCTTTAGGGGTATTTGGGCTATACCAATTTTAACATTTCATGTTGGAAGGAGCTGTTGATAATATGTGTGCCAATTTGAAAGGATATATGTACCCTAGAAAAGCCGTGTTTTAATCCTAATCCCATTTTGCAAAGGCAGCCGTTTCTTCTAATTCCTATTCAGTACTGTATGTTTGAAACTTTAATTAGATCATCTTCCTGGAGATGTGACTCAGTCAAGAGTGACTGTTAAGATGGATTAGGCAGAGACGTGTCTCTGCCCATTCTAGGTGGGTCTTGATTAATTTACTGGAATCCTGTAAAAGAGGAAACTTTTTTGGAGAAAGGGAGATTCTGAGAGAGAATGAAGTACCCTTAAGAAGCAGAGTCCACCAGCCAG
>PVIY010008204.1:0-78101 GCA_004026745.1 Myrmecophaga tridactyla | reverse complement strand
ACAAAGACATTTGTATTAACCTACAGTATGAGATAACCAGAAATAGGAATTCTCACTAAATGCCTCAGAATGCAGATATCAAAAATAACCAATAAATGGGCTCACTGGTTAAACACATCTGATATTTCTTTAGCATTCTTCAAAATCACCACACATTTTCCCATCTCTGTCCCTTTCCAAGGCTAAGTCCTCTTCCCATACTCTGTTCCTCACCCCATCCCTGATCCACTCCTTCCCTCTCTTCCACCCAGCATTTTCTCATTTAGACAGCTGCTATAATATTTCATGAACACACTGCTCCAAACTCTTTCCCCAGTGTACTCATGCATCTCTACCTCCACCATTTTATAGTGTAAAATTTATACTATTTGTAATCAACCTGTCACCAGGTAGCAGGCTGGTCATTTCAGGGAATGGGGCCATATTAGGGACTGAGTATGAATTTCTGTTGCTGGCATTCAGCAGTGACCAGAGTCAGTGTTGGCCTTGGTGAGTGGAAGTCCATGTTGCTGAGCCCATGCATAATCTCCATCCCTACCACCATGCCCACTCTGTTCATGAGCTCATTTGGGTTATAACAGGAGTGGCTGAGGAAAGAGGCTGACTAGTATCCATAGGACAGGTCATCTTAATCACTTGATTATTAAAACCTTCCTCTGCTGAAGTCACCCTCTGGTGAGCATTCACATGGGACACAAATACCTACATGTTCCTTGCCCATTCAGGAAGGTCTATCCACACATCTTCCCCAGGCCTCTTTGTCACCAAATTTCCAATCATGCTCCTTCCAAGTCCCTAAGCATCCAACCAAACCATTAGCAACAGCCCATGAGTCAATAAACAAATGCATCTCTGGCCAGTTCTCCTTCCAACCAAAATGAAGGGCTCTGCTCAAAGTTCTGTCCACTGGGAGGATTTCCCCTTCACCATTGTTCCTCAAGAATATCCCAGAAACGGTCTGTAGTGCTGCAGCTATCCACTTTTCGGTGGTACCTAAATATCAGACAGGAGCATCTGTGAACCAGGCCCAAGTTTTCTCTTCCTCAATCAACTGATTGTATGGAGCTGCCCAAGAAGCCATAGCTCTTGACTGGAAAAGAGGAGGTGAAGTGTCAGGAGTGGGGACATTTAAGCCACATCCTTATGTAACTTACTCAAGCCCTATCTCTAATATATCACTTTCATTTTATGCTGGAGTGCTGCTATGCATGCCAAACTTTATGGCTTGGTGAGTCAGACAATACCCAGCTCATATTACGTAACTCAGTTCTCATGGTAACTAGGTGGCCCATGGTTAAGCATTCAGTCTCTACTAGACCCAGTAGCAGGCCAAAAGCTGTTTCTCAAAAGGAAAGTAGTTATCTGCAAAGGATGGTAAGGCTTTACTCCAAAATCCTAAGGGCTTATGTTGTGATTCTCTTATGGTGGCCTGTCAGAGGCTCTAGATGGCATCGCTATTTGCCACTGACACTTCCAGTACAACTGGATCTGTTGGATCATATGGTCCAAGTAGCAGAGCAGCTTGCACAGCAGCCTGGACCAGTCACAGAGCCTCTTCTTCTGGTCCCCACTCAAAACCAGCAGCTTTTTTAGGTCACTCGGTAAATGGGCTGGAGTAGCACACCCAAATGCGGAATATGTTGAATTATGGATTGCCAGTAAACAACCACCAGAATGCTGTGGACTCCAGAATAGCCATGGTCTTCAAACAACTTGATTTTGGACTTCTAGCCTCCAAAACTGTAAGACAATAAATTTCTGTTGTTTAAACTACTTAGTCTGTAGTTCTTGTTATAGCAGCCCTGGAAAAATAAGATACCCACTATTGTATTTTGGAAGAAGATAACTTGTTTTATAGTTTCACAGTTCCACAGAGAATAATCATGCCCCAGAGTGGATCATGCTTAGAGTCTCAACCACAGGTAATTTATGATTTAGATGAAATTTGGAACTTTTTGAGTTAATGATATTTAGATGAAATTTTGGAGTGGCTTAAGACGATTTGGGATGTTGACAACTTGTTTGGAGATTCATAGGTCCACAGCTAGAAGAGAATTTAATACCACTTTAATATCGTTTAAGTAATGCATATAGTTGCCAAGTTGACAAGGAGTGGACATGTGGTAGTTAGGTTCAGGTGTCAGCTTGGCCAGGTGAAGGTGCCTAGTTCTGTTGCTGTGGACATGAGCCAATGAACTTTATCTGTTGCTCATTACATCTACAGTCACTAGGAGGTGTGCCTGCTGCAATGAATGATGTTTGATTTAACTGGCTGGTGCGTAAATGAGAAAGCTCAACATAGCACAGCCCAGGCAGCTCAGCATACCTCATCTCGGCACTCTCAGCTTAGCCCAGTTCTTTGGAGATGCAGAAAGGAATCACCCCAGGGAAAGTTGGTGGAACTCAGAGGCCTGGAGAGAAGGCCAGCCGAGATCACCCTGTGCCTTCCCACATAAGAAAGAACCTCAATCGAAAGTTAGCTGCCTTTCCTCTGAAGAACTATAGGTTAACTAAATAAGTCCCCTTTTATTGAAAGCCAATCCATCTCTGGTGTGTTGCATTCCAGCAGCTAGAAAACTAGAACAGTAATAAATTGTTTAATCTGACATTATTTTATGAGTATTTCAAAAGATATGAATTCCTAACTTCCTGAGTGACCCTCTGCAATCACCACTGTTACCACAGCTTTATTCACTAGACATTGCCAAAAATGTGTTGAATTTCTACTATATACCTGACACTGTATTAAGCATCAGAATGTGAACTCATTGCTTATGATCCTCAAACAGCTTGCATAATTTGAGGTAGCATAAATAGAAATAAGTATAATAACAAATCAGCATAATAAAGTCCTAGAATTGTCATGATACAGTTTGGGCAAGGGGGAGTGGGCAGAAAGGAATGGTCAGTTTACCAGGAGTGTAAGGAAAGGTCACAAGAGAAAGTACTACTTGGGTTGAGCCTCATGCTAATATTGAACATTTTATTGAATGCCTATTTTTTGTGTAAATACAGAGACTCTAGGAGATGTACCATTGAAACCTCAAAATAAAACAGTAAGTATTCTAGCCCTTCTTTAATAGTTTAGAAAACAGAAATTGGAGAACAAAGCAGAACCTTGGCCAGGACACACAGGTATAAGATACAGAACTGGGATTTAAATTTATAGTGACTTCTTGAAAGAAGGGCTAATGTCCTTCAGAGAATGGAAGAAAGGAGCACGGTCTGAATCACATGCTTATAGGGTGCCCGGGACTGTCCTGTTTTGTGGTTGTTTTGTTTGCTCTATTGCCTGGAAAAGTGGTTTTTCTCTGGTTCCCACACAGGCCCAATGAGGCATTGGCCTATTAAAAAACTCAGTAACAGAGCTGTGACCCTTTTCGAGGGAAGGTACAGGGGGTACCACAACATTCATTTCACCCAACACACCTCGTCCAACATCCCATGACCTTATACTCTTCGTATACTTTTGAGGAATATTTTATTTTGTTGTCTTTTAAAATACTATCTCTTTTGTAAATGAAGTATGAAAATGTGAAAGGAACAGAAGAAAGAACAATAAAAAAGAGACAGAGATGGGATGAAAATCAGGAAAGAAAACATAAGGAAAGAAGAAAAAGGCATGTGTTAATAGCAATTGTTATTTGATTGTTATTATTAATTGAATTGATGCATAAAACCCTCAGATTTTCAGAGCATATAATAACAATTTACTCCTAGTCATTATTGCTCAGATTTCTTTTATGATGCAGTTTATGTTTCAGAAAAGATAAAACTCTATTGGCGATATGAGATTAATCTTGATAACTAACTAAAAGCTTGTCAGACAGGATGACCAACTGTCCCCGTTTGACCAGGACTGAAGGTTTCTTCAAAGTGTAGGACTTCCAGTGCTAAGGCCAGGACAGAACTGGGCAAACCAGGACTAATTGTTCACACTCCTATTCATTCCCACCTTTCTCGTGCTTAGCATATTGTAAAAAACACAAATGATTTTGGATAAATCAATGATTCATTCAACGTGATTTAAAGCATCACTAACACACTGCTGTATTTTTTTTCGTGTAAAACAGCTCTATGGATGTAAGAGGAGTTATTAAAGATGATACAAACTTCAAAACTACAGCCTATGCAGTTCACAGGGCAGAAGTACCATCAATAGTATTATCTGTTACCAAAGAATCACACTTAGCATGCCAAAATTGCCAAGGAAGCAAAATAGTTACAGCATAGGCATTTTAAAATACAATTTTATTTTTACCTTATTAGCATGTGCATCATGATTTACAAGTGTTACAAGGTCACAAATTTACAATCACATATTTAAAGTTCAATTTGATAAATAGAAAGCATGAAAAAGTTATAAAGGTATAATTTTAAGTAGATATCATCACCCCTGTCTGTTGGGGGCTAAATGGAAGGATAATTTCTAGGTAAAGGTGACTTGTTCCAAGAAGCATGAATCAGAGGTAGCCACTGTGGAAAAATTCAAAGATTCTGGTTTGTTCTAATGACAAAGACCAGATTCAACTAAAGCCAGTCACTTGCGGAATGAAATAATCTTATATGTTTATCTATTCCCCCAACAAAAGCCAAGCTCCAAGAGAATATTTACAAAAGCCA
Source organism: Myrmecophaga tridactyla (assembly GCA_004026745.1). Lineage (NCBI taxonomy): Eukaryota > Metazoa > Chordata > Mammalia > Pilosa > Myrmecophagidae > Myrmecophaga > Myrmecophaga tridactyla. Next base: position 73,478 of record PVIY010008204.1, on the reverse strand, counting down.
AGCTCCAAGAGAAAAATATATATAAAAATTTTTATTTTTTTCAGTTCTGCCTCAGCCCACAAAACAGGGACTAGCAGTAGTAGCCTCTTTATAAAATTATTTGCTATATTTACATTTCACTAATATTCTAGAACAAATTGAGTTTTTAAAATCAGGAAGCTTATTAGTGATGTATTTTTATTTGGGTTTCTGCTATTGATTTCTGAATCAAGGTTGTTTATAAATGTGCATTTCTAGAAATTACTCCCCTTTTTTGTTTTCATCTGATTCTACTCCTTAGGCATTCAATTTCCATTTCCATAAATATTCCCTCTCAGTTTCCATTAAAACCTTTCAGATATGGTACAGTCACTTGAAGCTTTTATTAGCTTACATATTGACATTCCACACAAAGTACTTTTAAATTTGATTAATAGGAAATTATGAAAAGCAAAGCATCTCTATCACTAAAAAGAAAATATTTTTACGACTTACATTGTATAAGAGCAATACAGAGCTCTTATGTCCTTGTCAAATCTTCTCTTATTCTCTACAAATATCCAAAACTAAGTAGAAAAATTAATATTTCTCACTACTAGTAATAAAGGGTATAAACTAGTTAAGACATTTTCATTAGCACACCTATAAAGGAGCAATATGCTAAATATTTGTACTTCGTAGAATTACCTGAAAGTGCTCATTCTGGATGCCAGATATCTCATGCTCCAGAAAATAAAATACAATTTTCCCACCTGAAAACCTAGCAAACTTTAATATATTAATGTTCTTACTATATATAATCTAAAAGTTTAAAAAACATGACATCCTTAATTAATATTTACTATACCAAGAAAATTTTAACTCATAGAATTACTTGAAATTCACTATATTTAATGAAAGGGTTTGAGTGCAAAAATAGATTGAAAACACACATTAAGATCTGTGCTTTGTGGTAGCAACACAATCATATCAAATGCTTGTTCTGGGGTGGTTATTTATAGTATCCCCACTGTTTTAGTTTGCTAAAGCTGCCTGAATGCAATGCACCAGAAATGGAATGGCTTTTAAAAAGGGAATTTCTTAAACTGCAAGTTTACAGTTCTAAAGCCATGAAAATGTCCAAATTACAGCACCAACAAGAGGTTACCTTCACTTAAGAAAAGCTGATGCCATCTGGAACACCTGTCAGCTGGGAAGGCACATGACAATGTCTGCTAGCTTTCTTTCCTTATTTCATTAGGCTTCCCCAGAGGTGTTTCCCTTCTTCATCACCAAAGGTCTCTGGCTGTGTGTGCTCTGAAGTTCTTCCAAAATGGTCCCCTCTTAAAGGGCTCCAGTAAGCAACCCTTACTGGAGTGGAGACACAGCTCCATGGAAACCACCTAAACTTACCATCCACAAGTCGGTAGGTCACATCTCCATGGAAACAATCAAAAAGGTCCCACCCAGCAATATTGAATGAGGATTTAAAGAACATGGCTTTTCTGGGGTACACAACAATTTCAAACTGGCATTCCTGTGTTGAGACTGAGAAGCAGTTTTTCCAATAGTGAAAGCTAGACACCAGTTGAAAAATGCAACTTTATTTATCTTCCCAATTTTAATTATGATGTTAATTGTTTCCTAAACTAGATGATAAAAACCTTTATTAAGGTAAAAACAGGACCTTTTCCCTCATCTTTGCAATATTTTAAAGACTATCTTCTCTGTAATGTTCTAAAAATACCCATGTTTTCTCGTGAGTCAAATCCACAAAACAAAAATAGAACAGAATTTTGGTCTCATTACATGGCCCAACTTCACAGGCTTCAATGAGTCTTGCTTTTCTAGACGGTTACCTGTTGTAAAGAGAATGCTCAGAGATGAAAGCAAATTATGAATTGTATGACCCAAAATCTGACATTAATATTGCAAAAGGATTTTTTCATCTAGTTTAAGAAACTTATCATCATCATCATGAAAAATAAAGAACCTTAATAAAGTCAGTTTCTATGATATTTAACCATTATTTGAAGGAGTTTGTTGGACCAATAAATATAAGAAATTATTTCGTTTCCCAGAATCATTATTTTAGGCCTCCATGATGATTTATTAGCTTGCAATTTATAGTAAGATATTTCCTAAAATAATTTTTTTCTGAATTCTGAGGGATTTCATTTCAGTTTATACAAATCAGAATTTAAGGATTGAAGATTAAATTAGATGAAAATTTTTTCAGATAATCATTTAAAAATAAGTCAAATGTAACTTCATTAAAGCAGGTATTTTATAGTCTCAGAAAATTAAATTTTGTTTTACTGATCTTAATTTAAGGAGTTCATTTTCATGAAGCAATCTGCTTCCACACTGAAAGTGTCCTGGAAATCATGATTTGGTCCCTTGGTACAGGCTGATATTTTGTAGTGATAATGTCATACTCTTATGGAAAACCTGTTTCCATCAGGCTATTTCCTGTAGTATCAATACTTCAGAGTACCTGTTCTTAATGCACCTTGTAACAGGGGCCCATAAGCAAGTGAAAGGAAAAAGAAAACTCCTATTCTGAAAAGAGTGAATGGCTCTGGCTAATTTGTTCCAATAACCAACGATCCCAGAATGGGGGAGAGTTCATACCACTGACCTGGTAAAATACAAAAGTATTTCATACATGAGGGGGTGTCCTGTACCAGAGATGTAAACAGAATACAACTACCTGCAAACAGCGTCGCTAAGGCCTCTTCTGTAATGTAGTGTGAAGGGACGTGATCCTTGGTAGAGGAAAGAGAATATGAAATTTGTAATGAGTCAAATGTGAACTGTCTGTTCATCAAATTTTGCATGAATTTTTAAAATTTAGTAATCACTATAAGCTCATCTTTTCTGTGAAAAGGAAAGTTAATATGTATCTCTCAGAATTATTAAAATAATCAAGTGAGCTCTTCCATAAAGTAATGGGCTTTCTACCCAGAATCAAAAAATGACTATGTTATATTAAAACAGACTGCAATAGAACAAAACCCTGATATATTGAGAAACTTAAGGCCCCTTAGATTTGGATAGGATTATTTTGATGGAAATTTTCAAATATTGTTTACTTTAGACTCTTTAATTGATGTTATTAGCTTTTCACCATATTTGGTACAAATTCAATGGTCAAAAGGAATCTTTCTTAATTAAAATTCAATAAATTCAATAAAAATAATGAATCATGGACTAAAGCTCTGTGATACTTAGGATCATGTATGTTTCATTGACCACAAAATCTCATACAGCATAGTGCTGCTTAACAGAAATACAATGTCAGTTGCAAGTGTTTAATATTCTAGCGGCCAAATAAAGATTAAGAAGAATTTAATAATTTTATTACTAAAATTAATTTAATAATATATTATATTTAGACTATGTCCAAAATATTATCATTTCAATATATAATCACTGCAAAAATCTTACACTGCTTTGAGATTTTTAATTTAAATTCATAAATTCCAATTCTGTCACATTACTGCTTTTCAAAAAGGCTCAATAGATACATATGTGTAACCAGTGGCTCTCATCTGAGACTTAAAATTAACATACTTACTGGCACAGAGGAGGTGCTCAAAATATATTGAATAATTGAAGTAATGAAAATAATTTCCATGTCTTTCAGCATTCCTCTCAATGATCTACCATGAAAAGCTCTCATTGCTGTTCAAATGACCGTTAGAATCTTCTTGGAAGTAATCACTACAAAAAGAAAAAGAGGTTATCCCACAATTTAGACAAAGATACTTTGTTTAGATTATCTCCATGGCCTCACATTTTGTATCAGAATGACATTCAGTTATACTGTAAAAAGAACATCATTTAAACTTATTTGCATAACAGCTAATTGCAAGCATCTACGTTTTTCATTTCAAAAAGGAAAATAGTTACTTTAACAAATTCATCATGTGAGAAACTTAGTTCATGAGAGATATCTTTATAATAAGCTTGAAAATCCCCAGTGATCTATGTCAGGCCAATCTTTCTTATTATTTCATGTATTTTCTTTGAACTCTTCAAGTCTATACAATTTTTGGAGACCCAATGTGCCAGTTTGAAATTATTATGTACCCAAGAAAAGCCATGTTTTAATTCTGATCCAATCTTGTGGGGCCAGACCTATTGTTTAAGTTGGGAAACTTTGATTAGATTGTTTCCATAGACACGTGACACAACCAGTTGTGGATGTGAACTTTTGATTAGATTAATTCCATGGAGATCTGCTGTGCCCAATAGTGATGTGACCTTTTTATTAGATGGAGATGTGACTCTGAGCATTCAAGCTGGGGCTTGATTAGTTTACTGGAGTTCTTTCAAAGGGAAGCATTTAGGAGAAAGCTCAGAGCTGACACAGAGACATTTGGAGAAGTAGAAATAAAGCACCCAGGGGTGAGCCATTTGAAACCAGAAGCCAAAGGACCAGTAGACACCAGCCATGTGCCTTCCCAGCTGACAAAGGTGCTCTGAACCCATTGGCCTTTCTTGAGTCAAGGTATATTTCCCTGGATGCCTTCGTCTGGACATTTCTATGACTTTAGAGCTATAAACTTGTAACTTAATAAATTCCCTTTTTAAACGCCTCTCCTTTTCTGGTATATTGCATTTCAGCAGCATTTAGCAAATTAATGCACCCAAGTAATAGGTCAGCAGATGATATTAGAGACTGCAAGGCACTCACCAAAGTGCTGATTTGCAAAAGAGAAAAAAAGATGGAAAGAACTGATGTAATAACCAAACTGATGAGTGCAGGAAAGTGCAAATCCTAAAAGTCTTTAATTTCCATCCCCAAACCTCTGTGATTTTAAAGGAAAAGTAGTCAACAAACCAAGTGTGTCATTAGAGGTGGTCCTCTCAACTTTCTGAAAAAGTTGTTTTGTGATTTTTAAAATAAAAATTCATAAACATTGAGCAGAGTAGGGAGCAAAGTTACTTTGAAGAAATAATATGGTTAAACCAGCCAGACTTTACTATAATCTCACTAAAAATACACAAACTTCAAACTTAAAGGCAGTTGTCGGTGAGGATGGCCTCAGCTAGAATTTGATGCTTCTTGTCCTCATACAAGGAAATTCCCAGTATGATCATGGATGTAAGCTATTGTGGGCAATAAACTTCTAGTGTTTTGATAATTTTTATCTGATGCCATTAAAACCTCATTTATATCATGTCCCTAAACCTGAGTTCACATTCACCAGCAAACTTCTCATTATAACCTGGCTTCTCCATAGATCTACCTTTATGAAGAAAATATGTTAGGAATAGAGTTTCACAGGATTCTTTATTTATAGGCTTTTTCGACATTGTGCATCAGTGTTTGGTTAATCTGGTTAATGGTTTAATATAAATCTGTACGTATGAGATAAGCCCACCAATGGGAACTAATACGTCAAGTTTTTCAACACTGCAGAATGCAGGAGCCAGACCTTGAACTGTGAAAATTCACCGAATTAATCACGGCTACCCTACCTGGGAAGGCTCTTTGGACAGACTGCTGGACTTTTTCTTGGCAAGCAAACTCTCTAATGCTACTATGCTGACTTGCTAAGGTTATTTGCATTTGCAGTGATTCCTCAAGGAGACAAAAATGAAATCAAACAAAATGAACATCCTTAAATTACTAGTATAATGCCTTTTTTAATAAATGATGCAATGTTCTGAAGTTGTAAGCAAAATGAATTTTAAAAGGCAACCTAATAACTTCAAAATCCTAATCCACATCTGTATTACTGAAATGGAATGAAGAATAGACTAGCAGGGAAGGAAAGATTGAGCTGGCAAATAATTGAGAGTCTAGTTCATTATTATCAATCACTGATGGTATTACAGATTTCATGGAAGATATTTAAGAATAGCCCCATTATTAGGAAGTTATTATGAAGATTCTGTTATTTTTCCTTCTCAAGGAAAATGGTAAAACTGCTTTGATTAAAAAGTCTAGCACCTTCTTCGTGATAACAATGATAATCCCAGTTTTCAATATTAACTTTTATTTTTATGAACGGTTTTAAAAATGAAAGAGCCACTGATGGGGAAAGGCAATATGTCATGAGCCAAAGTATTTATTTTCAATATTTCTACATCAGTGAATTTTTTTCTCTCACTACTTTTATGTTTATATAGCAATGTTATTTTTCAATTAAAAAGAACATTTTAAAGGGATAGATATTTAAGTGAAACCAATGGCTATCTAATACCACTTTTTTGTGCAAGAAAAGTTATTTATAATAATTAAATATAAAAAGAAAAGGAAGTATCTGCTCCTGATCTCATATTATCTAAGCTTCAAAATCAACCATTTTCAATACTCTCAGTTTGCATTACTCTATTCTCAATTGAAGAAATGAAAGCTACTAACTTAGCTTTAACTTTTCCATTATGATCCTGGAAATCTCGTTTCTATTTCCCAAGTAGTGTCTACCCCTCCCAAAAAAAAGTTATTTTACCCAGAAAACATGTGTGCTTGAAAGCTTGTAATCCAATTGACTCTAAGCATTCTAAGTGCCTTCCAAGCATGGACCCCTGACTATGTAATAGAATGCAGACTCAACCTCAAGATCACTGCTGATAAAGGAGAAGCATGCAATGCTATTCTCTCCTCTCAAGATAATGACATTTTCGGCTGAAAGCTAGGTGAATAGGAATTTGTTAATAAAAGAATTCCTCTGAAAGTCATACGCTAAGTAACTATACTTCAGAGTCTTACCTGCTACTTTTTACCCTGTACAGATGCCACACAATGTAGACAGTTTTACACAGACCTACAATTTTCAACTTTTCTCTCACTTGGACAATTCTTATGACTAAATCGCTCCAGGATTTTGTCACTGAAGCAAGAGAATGGTCTAAGTTTCTGAGCAAGGAAAGATATTTCATTATGTTCACACTTCCTTAACACATCAGGTTTTAAAGAAAACCATCACTACCTGCAAACCCAGGTTTCCCTTTAATTGTACCAACTGCCTGCAAATTATCTTGGGTGGGCTGCAATGGTAGGCTTTCAGAAAAACAATAAGAGTACAGTATGAACTCAGCAAACCAGATATGGAAATCTAATATTAAAAGCTACTAATATTCAAATGTCCTGTCGGGTCTCAGCATTAGTTATCACTGTGGTAGTAACATCAGAAGAGTGATCAAGACTAAAAATTTCATGAGCTATGGCTTAAAAAGAACTTCACAGGTAGCTGCCGTGGCTCAGCAGGCAGAGCTCTGACCTGCCGTGCTGGAGGTCTGGAGTTGGATCCTTGGTGCCTCCTGCCCATATGCAAATTTAAAAAAAAAAAAATGAACTTCACCACTGTCAAGTTCAAGGCATTTCATTACCAAACTGTGAAAAGCCTTGATTCTATGGATGATTTTTAAGTAGCCAAGCTGACAATAAATGTATCAGTCTTATTTAGAATGGTCAGTGGTCCTTTCTGAAACCTGTTGTCGTGGCACCTCACAGTATGACTTGAGTTGTATTGGCCTTTCTTTCCTTCACTTACCCTCTTTAGTGATTAGAGTAAAGCGGCAGTACAATTTTGCAAAATTGTTTCATAGGTATGCAGCCTGGGAGATTCTTGGCTATAAGAACTGGCAGAATAGACTCAAAGCTCTCATATAGCAGAACTTCACTGAGACACTATGGATTGACTTTGAATGGTAATTACGAATCTTTTCATTTAAAACAATTTTCTGATTCTGTATGGCTTTTGGTATATCAGCTTGGCTAACCTAAACTGTGAAAATGGAAAAGAGGGCAGTACATGGGCACTGCCTTCCAGTTATTCAGACACTTATTGATTTGCTGATGTGTAGATTCTGAAGATGTAATTAAAGTCCTTACTCAGTTGACTTTAAACCAGGGAGATTCTTTTTGGTGAGTCTGACATAATCCAACAAGCCCTTAAAAGAGACTGGGTTAGTCCAGGAGAATGAGATTTCAAATAGCAGTCAAATCTAACCTTGTTTTCCCTTTACTGCCTGAGGACAACCTCAGCTCATGACCATAAATTCAAATCTACCCATAGTGTTCCCTTCCTGAGTGCCTACCCTAAAAACTTTCAACTCTCTTACCTATCCCCCAATATCGCATAGGCTAATTCCTTATAATTTATCTATCTATCGATTGATCTGTTGGTCTATTTCTGGTTCTGTTTCTCTTGTTGAACCCTAAATGATACAGATCACCAGATATTCACTATACTTTTAGCAGATGCTGACTGAAAACTGCAAAAACTGAGCATAAATTATCATGATGCATCTGTATTATTTTCATTCTTAACAAAATATATACTTTTAAAAAAGAATAACATATATTCATTGATTTTTTCCACATACAAAAAAGATTAAGAGTGTCTGCCTAATTCTATTCTCATTGTTGGGAATATAGAAATGACTAAAACAGTAAAAGTTCTACTTTTATCAATAAGGGGTTATGAAGTAGTTCGTTCAGGTGTCACCTTGGCCAGGTGATGGTGCCCAGTAGTTCTGTTGCTGTGGTCACTAGCATGTGAATTTCATCTATGGCTCATTACTCTGTGGTCAGCTAAGGGGAGTGCCTTCCACAATGAGTGACGTTTAATTTCATTAGCTGGAGCTTAGGAGAGAGAGAGAGCTCAGCAGCCCAGCATGCGTCAGCTCAGAGCTCAGAGCTGGCTCAGACCCAGATGTTGGAGATGCAGAAAACACACCCTGGAGAAAATCATCTGAACCCAAAAAAGCTAGAAGAGAGGGCCAGCAGATGTTACCCAGCGCCTTCCCAAATCAGCACATTTGTGACTAAATAAATCCCCTTTGTAAGAACCAATCTATGTCTGGTGCATTGCATTCTGGCAGCCTTAGCAAACTAAAACAGTTTACAATTAGGTTTGAAGAAAGAGATCAACAGTAAACAAATAAATATACCTGTCAGATGGTAATAAGGGCTATCATGACAAATAAGTTTCCTGGGATTGGTTACATAAGGCTTTGGTTTATAATTATTTATCATATTGTACACTATATTTTAGCCCTGATTGTGCTATATTTTCCAATTTTAAAACTGGTTAAAAACTATTAAAGTGTGTTTAGGAGAATAGGAATGAGCAGATCAGAGTTGGAGAGAATATTATTTTATATAGACTGTTCAAGGAGTTACTTTTGAACAGTTAGAGATGCAATGTTTGCAGTTTAGGGTGACCGTTTCGGAGCCTGTTTTACAGTCTCTTGACTAGGCTCTTGGTTTCTTTTCTTTTTTCTTTTTTTTTAAGCATGAAAAATGTTTCATAAAACATAATTGAACTTCCGGGAAGCTGGCAGAATAAGAGAGACAGAGCTAACTTCTCCACCATGGAATAACAAAAGGAAAGTCAGAAAACCACCAAGACGGTGGTTCCAGGGTATGAGCAGTCAGAGAGGAACTCCTACATTATAAAGAGAGGACCTGGATGCAAAAGCAGGGAAATTACAACTGAATGGACAGGGTGAGTTTACTTAACCATGACCGCCTCTGGGCTGGCTGCTAGGCAACACCCGATGAGGGAGGGAGGGGCTGCACACTCCCACATTTCCATCTCTGCAACCAGCAGAGTCAGCTCTCAGTCGTGCAGCCCGGAGGTCTCACACAGAAACTAGAAAACCAACAGGCTTGTTTTATTCACTCACAGAGTGCCTACCCACCAACGCTGAGCCAATATCCTGCGGACATCTGGTTTTGGAGAAGGCTGGGGTACCCTCCCCTCAGGAGGAGAGAGGATACAGAAAAGAGCCGGTATGACAGTTAGCAGGCAAGAGGGACACTCTATGTTCTGCTGCCTGTATCCTCTCTCCATGGACGCCCACGGCGCTCACGGCATGCACAGGCAGAGAGGCCGGGTCAAGGGAGAAAGCTACTCAGAAGCACCAAGAGCTCCTTCCCCACCCCAGAGGCCCGCAAAAGCATGGTGGGCAGGAATCTTGCGGACTGATGGATGCCAGGGCAATTCTGAGCTGGCTGATGGCTGGGGAAGGTGAAACTCTCAGCTCCACAGCCTGAGGTTATTCCACTCTGAACCCTGGGAATCACCATACCCAACATGTCCTCAAGTAGTCTCCACCAGGAGTACAGTACCCACCCACCCCAACCCCCAACCCCCAACCCCCACCCCCCGGGGCTGACTGGTCTCTGGCATGCACTGAGACCTGCTGCATTGACTGCATTTTCACCTGATTTGTACCAAGTCCAGCAGGCTGCAGCAGTCAGGGAAAAGCAGGCTTGAGGGCACGTGGTGGCACACGAGCACCATCTGCTGGGAATACAGGGAAAGTGCACTCTGGCAAACTGCTGTTCTTCCGTGTCTACTGCAGATGCCCAAATAGACTTGCGTCTCTCGGAGGAGCTCTAGGCCTTGGTCTGAATGAGAATTTCTGGTAAAGCAAATGCCAAAGGAGACCTTGAGTGCATATACATGCAACTATAAAATCTCAGGCAAGCAAGGGAAATCAACTTTCAAACTAACCTTACCAAGATGATCTAAGGATGAAAAATCAGCAAATAAAAACAGAGCACATGAAGATGCAAGAAGATATGGCTAAGCCAAACTACCAAATTAAAAGGCTAGAGGACATACAAAATTTGGAACAACCAATCAAGGAAGTACATACAAATCTCCAAAAAAACTTCAGTGAGTTGGCTAAAAACAAAAGATATCAAGAAGAGACTAGAAGAGCATAAAGAATCACTTGAAAGAGTAATAGAAAGATACCAGATATTATGGAAATGAAAGATACTGTCGATCAAGTTAAAAATATACTAGAGGCATACAACAGCAACTCTGAAGAGGCAGAAGAAAAAATAAGTAAACTAGGGGACAGAGTAATTGAATGCAAATGCATGAAAGAACAAATGTTAAAAATGATGGAAAAGTTTGAATCGGACCTCAGAAATTATGAAATTATGGACAACATGAAGTGCACAAAGTTAAGAATCATTGGTGTCCCAGAAGGAGAACAGAAGAGTAAAGGGCTCGGAAAAGTATTTGAGAAGATAATTGAGGAAAACTTCCCAACCCTTATGAAAGACATAAATATGCAAATCCAAGAAACCCAACAAATTCCAAATAGAATAATTCCAAATAGACCCATTCCAAGACACATATCAACCAGATTGCCAAATGCTGAAGAGAAGGAGAAAGTCTTGAAGGCAGCAAGTGAAAAGCGATTCACCACATACAAGGGAAACCACATAAAACTAAGTACTGACTACTCAATGGACACCATGGAAGTGAGAAGGCAGGGGTATGACATATTTAAGATTCTGAAAGAGAAAAATTGTCAGCCAAGAGTTCTTTATCCAGGAAAACTATCCTTCAAAAGTGAAGACAGTTTAAAATTTTCACAAACAAATACTGAGAGAATTTGTTAACAAGAGACCTGTCCTGCAATAAGTTTTCAAGGGGGTTCTCTCAGGACAGGAGAAAATAAAACACAGGAGAAAGAGGTCTGGAGAAGGACATAGAACTGAAGAGTATTATAGGGTAACTTAAAGGATATAAACAGAAAGATGGAACAAATAGATCTGACAAATAAAAATCAAAAGATAAGATAGATGGTTCAAATACTGCCTTTACAGTAGTACCTTTGAATGTGAACAGATGAAATCCCAAATTAGAAGGTACAAATTGGCAGAATGGATTTTAAAATATGATCCATCTATATGTTGTTTACAAGAGACTCTATCTTAGGTCCAAGGATTCAAATAGATTGGAAGTGAAAGGATGGAAAAAAAATATTCCATGCAAACTGTAGCCAAAAGAAAGCAGAGGTAGCTATACTATTGTCAGACAAAATAAACTTTAAATGCAAAGATATTATAAGAGACAAGGGAGGACACTATACATTAATAAAAGGGACAATTCACCACGAAGAAAAAACAATCATAAATGTTTATGCACCCAAACAAGGAGCTCCAAAGTACGTGAGGCAAACATTGGTAAAAGTAGATAGAGCAATAGACATTTCTGCAAAAATAGTGGAAGACTTCAATACACCATTCTCTTATATAATTAGAACAACCAGACAGAGGATCAGTAAGGTAATAGAGAACCTAAACAATGTGATAAATGAATTAGACCTAATAGACATATATAGATTGTTGCATCCCAAAACACCAGGGTATCCATTCTTCTCTAGTATTTAGAACATTATCCATGATAGGTAACATGGCAGGGCACAAAACAGGTCTCAGTAAATTTTAAAAGTTTGAAATTATTCAAAGCACAGTCTCTGATCATAATGTAATGAAGCTGAAATCAATAGCCAACAAAAAAACTAGAACTCTCACAAATATGTGAAGTTCAAACAACACACTCTTAAACAACCAGTAGGTCAAAGAATAAAATTACCAGAGAAATCAGTAATGTCTGGTGACAAATGAAAATGGGAATACAACATATAAAAACCTATGGGATGCAGTAAAGGTGGTGCTGAGAGGGAAATTTATGGCTCTAAAAGCATACATTAAAAAAAAAAGAAACAGTTAAAGCCAAAGACCTAACTGAAAACTGAAGAAGCTAGAAAAGAATGACAAATCAACTCTAAAACAAGTAGAAGAAAACAATAACAAAGATTAGAGTAAAAATAAATGAACAGGAGAACAAAAAATAATAGAATCAATAAAATGAAAAGTTCATTCTTTGAAAAGATCAACAAGATTGACAAACCCTTAACCAGACTGACAAAGTAAAAAAGGGAAAAGATGCAAATAAACAAAATCAAAAATGAGAGATAGTCATAGCCATGAATCCTGAAGAATTTTTTTTAAATCTTAACAGGATACTATGAATAACTATATACAAACAAACTAGATAACTTACAGGAAATGGACAATTTCCTAGAAACATAGGAACAACTTATACTCACTAGAGAAGAATTAGAAAACCTCAACGAACCAATCACAAGTAAAAAGATCCAAGCAGTCATCAAAAAACTTTTTGCAAAGAAAAGCCCAGGGTCAGATGGCTTCACAAGGCAATTTTATCAACCATTCCAAAAAGAACTAGCACTACTCCTGCTGAAACTCTTCCAAAACCTTGACAAAAAAAAAAAAAAAAAAAAAAAGAACGCTACCTAATTTGTGTTATGAAGCTAATGTCACTCTATTATCACAACTGGACAGAAATATTGACAAGAAATGAAAACTACAGGCCAATCTCTATAATGAACATAGATCCAAAAATTCTCAATAAAATACTTACAAATTGAATCCAACAGCACATTAAAAGAATTATACACCAAGCCAAGTGGGGTTTGTTCCAGGAATGCAAGGGTGGTTTAACACTAGAAAATCAATCAATGTAATGCAACATATTAACAAGTCAAAAGGGAAAAAATCATATGATAATCTCAACTGATGCTGAAAAAGCATTCAAAAAAATTCAGCATCCTTTTCTGATAAAAATACTTCAAAAGGTAGGAATTAAAAGGAACTTCCTCAATATGATAAAGGGCATATCTGAAAAACTCACAGCCAGCATTATAGTCATTGGTGAGAGACTGAAAGCATTCCCCCTAAAACAGGAATGAGACAAGAATGCTCTCTGTTACCACTATTCAACATTGTGCTAGAAGTTTTACCTAGAGCAATTAGGCAAGAGAAGAAACAAAAGGCATCCAAATTGGAAAGGAAATAGTAAAACTTTTCTTATATTTGGAAAATCCTGAGAAAAATATATGACAAAGCTACTTGAGTGAATAAACAAATTCAGCAAAGTAGTGGTATACAAAATAAATGTGCAAAAATCAGTAATATTTCTATATATTAGCAATGACCTAAGGAGGCAATTAAGAAAAAAATATCCATTCTCAATAGCAACCAAAAGGATCAAATATCTAGAAATAAAATTAACCTTAAGCATGTAAAGGACCTCTACACAGAAAATATAAAACTTTGCTAAAAGAAATTTTTAAAAAAGACCTAAATAGGTGAAAAGATATTCCATGTCCATGGATAGGAATGCTAAATGTCATTAAGATGCCAATTATACCCAAATTGATGTACAGATTCAATTCAATACCAATCAAAATCCCAACAACCTATTTTGCAGACTTGGAAAATCTAGACATCAAATTTATTTGGAAGGGAAAGGGGCCTTGAAAAGCCAAAAGTATCCTAAAAGAAGAATGAAGTGAGAGAACTACACTTCCTGACATTAAAGCTTATTATAAAGCTACAATGGTCAAAACAACATAGTATTGGCACAAAGATAGACAAATTGATCAATGAGATGGAATTGCACATTTAGAAATAGAGCACCATTTATGGTTAATTGATTTGCCCCAACTCCACTGAACTGGAACAGAATAGTCTCTTCAATAAATGAGGTTGGAGGAACTGGATTTCCATAACCAAAGGAATGAAAGAGGACCCCTACCTCACATCCTAACAAAAAATTAACTCAAAATGGATCACAGACCTAATCTAAGAGCCAGTGCCATGAAACTTCTAGAAGAAAATATAGGAAAATCTTCAAGCCCTAGGAATAGGAGGTAGCTTAAAGCACAAGCAGTGAAATAAAAATTAGATAAATGGGAACTCCTGAAAATCAAGTGCTTCTGGGCCTCAAAGAACTTTATCAAAAAAGGTGAAGAGTAAGCCAACTCAATGGGAGATAACATTTGAAACCATATATACCTGATAAGGGTTTGATATCCAGGATATATAAAGAAATCCTTCAACTCAACAATTAAAGGACAAATAACCCAATTATAAAATGGGCAAAAGATATGAATAGACATTTTTCCAAGGAGGAAATATATATGCCTGAAAAACACATGAAAAGATGTTCATCTTCATTAGCTATTAGGGAAATGCAAATCAAAATTCCAATGAAATATCATCTCACACCTTAAACATGGGTACTGTTAAACAAACAGGAAATTACAGTGTTGGGGAGGGTGTAGAGAAGTTGGAACACTTATTCATTGCTGTTGGGAATGTATAATGGCACAGTCACTGTGGAAGACAGTTTGGCAGTTCCTCAGAAAACTAAATATCAACTTTTCCTATGACCGAACAATTCCACCACTCAGTGTATACCCAGAAGATCTGAAAGCAGGGGTACGAACAGACATTTGCACACCAATATTCATAGTAGCATTATTTACAACTGCTAAAAGATGGAAACAATCCAAGTATCAACAGACAAGTGGATTAACAAAATGTGATATATAAATAGGATATAATATTTTGCAGAAATGAGCATATGACAACATGACTGAAACTTGAAGATATAATGCCAAATGAAATGAGCTAGACACAAAAGGGTAGATACTGTATGATTTCATAAATATGAACCCCCTACAAAAATGTAAACTTGGAGTCTAAAAATGTAGAATATAGGGGAGCTAGATATAGACAGAAGCTAGAGAAGGGGGCAGGGTTATCTAATATGTACAGATTTGTTAACAAAGTTGAACTTAAATGTATGGGAAGGGATAGAGGTGATGGTTGGTTCATTAGTGGAGTTATAAGTAATAGATCCATATTGAAGGTGAATATGATTGAAAGTAGTTGTTTAAAGTCACACATCTCACTGATTAGCACTACAACAATAAATATGTTCTTGCACGAACTACTTCAAAGATTTATAATAATACAGGAATTATTAACAAAGAGTTAATAATAGAGTGCTATATGGGAAAAAACTACCAATTGTGTGCTTTGGACCTCACTAATACCACAACAATACTGGAGGTAAATAATTGGGGAAGGGATAAGAGTTATGGGTGTTCGGGGCTTTCTTTTGGTATGGGTGTGTCTGTTATTTTTCTCTTCTGAGCAATGGAAATTTTCTAAAAGTGAGAATGGTGTTGATCGTACAGCTAAGTGAGGATATTGTGAGACATTCCTTGCTTATTTTGGATAGAACATATGCTACATGAATATATCTCAACAAAATAATTAAGATTGAATTCATCACTTTCATTTCTTCAGAATTTTGGAAATAGGAGGATTTTTCCCCAACTTATAAATTCATCTCTGATATTTTCTAAAATTTGAGTGGTTTCATGACTTTTACATTTGGATATTTGATCCATTTGGTATTCATCCTAGTACACATCATGTATGTGTTTTAATGACTTTAGTTTTAATTTTTCCAGATGGTGATCCAGTTGACCCAACAGCCTTTATTTAAAAGTGTGCCATCTTTCCATGGTTTTGAGATGTCCCCCGCATTGAGCAATAAATTTCTATATATACGTGAACTCTAAATATTCTAATGAATTCCAAATTCTTCATTATATTTATGTCCAAATACCACACTCTTCTAGTCATGTAGGCTTTATAATACTTTTTAATATCTGGTGGAGTAATTACATCACATTTTTTCCTACTTTCAGTCCCCATCAGTGGCCACTTCCTTGCAGATTCTTCCCTATGAGCTTCATCATTAACTTCTATTACTCCAGGAATAAAACATCCTGCTAGTAAATTTATTCAAGTAATGTCAAATTTAAAAAATTATTCTGGAAAAATTGGCATCTTATGATGCATTAACATTTCTAAAACATGCTGTGCCTTTCCATTTGTTTAAAGTTCTTTTATGTTTCTCAGAGAGAAAAAAAAAAAGAAAAGAAAAACTACTGATCTTGAGAAGATGAAGGACCATTAGCAAATCCATTATTTTTCAAAAGACTTGGAAACAGAAGTTCAGTTCAGAATGAAGTCAAATACTATAATTTATGTATGCACTGTGGGTGGCTCTTATCCAGCTACCAAGAATAGAACCACATATACAGATTTAAATAAGATCTGTATAACAGCAAGGCAGAAAGTTTGGAGGAAAGCTGGATTTAGAAGAGTACTGTCCTGAGAGATTTGAATTCTGGGACTACAGGAATTCTTATTTTCAGAAGGGCACATTGGGTGAAAATAAAGTTGTTCCTCTGGATTCTATTAGTGAGCAATATATTCTAGCAAAATCACATTTTAAAAGGGATCCTAATTGGAACAGTATTTCCCATGGCTGCTCCAAAACATCTGGCAGCAAGTATGCTTGGAGAAATATGAAATATTTTTTATATAAATGACTATATATCTTATTAATTTCAGACATTGCAAAGCACCGTTGGAAACAAGGCAGAGGGTACGACTAATAAATAAAAATAATAATAAATCAGTAAACAGTCAGCAGACTACTGCTCATATCCTCATAGAGGAGTCCTTAAAATTGCAGTGATTACTCCTCCAACAATCTCCAGTGCATAGGAAACCCACTGGTAGCTTTACAAGCCAGCTTGTTTTTCTGTTATTGAACTGTTCGCCCATCTTTCTTTGCCACTCCAATTTTAACTAGACTTTCTTAAACTCTCTCAGGAAGATTCCAATACAAACACACTTTACTCACAAGAGCATCTGCCTCATTGATGAGCAGAAACAACAAAGCAAAATGAAATCAAACTAAACTAAAATCAGAAATCACGTCATCTCGATTCCGCTCCCTGCCCTGCCACTTAATAGATGATTTGAACTTGATTTCTGCTCTTCCCTTTCCTGAGCTACATTTACTAACTTTCTCATTTGTAAAATGGGAACAACTACAAGTATCTTACCTGCACAAGAAGTTACTGTGAAAAATAAGTTCATGCATAAAAAGTTTTGAAAGCATGCAGAGCTATAAATTTTGAAAAATTGTTCAATTCCATATTATTATTACAAAATTAAAGTTCCTCACAAAAAAATAGGAAAATACCAAAAAGTATGGAAAAGGAAATTAAATTCACCTAGAATCTCACCAATCAGAGGTTATTATATAATAATGTATTCTCTCTGACTTAGCTACACACATACACACACCATCACTACACACTCAAACATTCACACTTATGCTATCACACCACATATATATATGTGTGTACACACACAATTCTGTTATTTTAGTCTTTCACTCAATTTTATATTAAATTTTGGCAAAATTATCTGCATCTATTCTTTCAATGCCATAATTTACTCAGACAGTATTCTAACACTGTCAGCCTAGGATGTATTTCACTTATTTTTGTTTCAAAAATGTCCCAGTGGTCATAAAATATTTTTTTGCACTTAATTTGACTACGTGAGAGGAATTAGACTTTCTTGTGATATTAATGATGGACATGAGATTAGATACTCCCCAAATCTTCTGTTATGATTGACTATATTGTAAATAGATTTGAATTGAAATAAAATATAAAAGAAAAACATGTATATTCCCACAGGGTGCCATATACTTCCACAAAGATTTATGAGGTATTTATTTTTATTAAAGTAAAATTGACATGGAATGAAATGTCCAGATCATTAATGTACAATTAGATTAGTTCTGACAGATGTATACTCAGGTATAAACCACAGTCAAATCAGGATACAGATTTCCAACACACCAGAAAGTCTTATTATGTCCGCTTCCAGTTATTTCATGCTTCATATTGTTCTGATTTCTACAGCATACTTTATTCTGTTGTTGAATGCAAATCATATAAATGGACTTATTTGAAATGAGCTTTTGGTTTGTGTCTGGCTTCTTTCACTTAGTATAATATATTTGAGATTCAGCCACATTGTTGAGGATGTCAGTAGTTAAATCATTTTTATTACTGCGGGGAATTCCATTGTCTGAATATGAAACAATTGGTGTTCCGATTCGGGTCTGTTTTATATGAATAAAAATGCTATAAACATTCCTGAGCAAGTATAATTTTGTGTAAATACTTTCATTTCTTTTGGATACCTATCCTGGATATGGTTCACTGTAAGGAACAAACCGATTGTTAAAATATTCGGACGATTTTACACATCCATCACCAAATGATGAGTCTCAGTTGAGATATACTTTCAGTAATATTTGTTTCCCTGTGTCTTTATTTATTTATTTATTTATTTATTTATTTATTTATTTATTTTATTCTATTTTTTAATGCGGGCAGGCACCAGAAACGAACCCGGGTCCAACATGGCAGGCCAGAATTCTGCCTGCTGAGCCACCGTGGCCTCCCTGTGTCTTTTTAGTCATAGCTTTTCTAGTGTATGTGAGATGCTACTTCATTTGTGCTTTTATTTTGTATTTTCCTGAGGTCAATATCTTTTTATGTGCTTATTGGCCAGTTGTATGTACTCTTTTGTGTAGCGTCTGTGAAGTTTTTACCCTTTTTATGGGATTGTCTTTTTAATACTGATATATAGAGTTCTTCATATATTCTGGATATCAGTACTTAATCAAGTATACATATTTCAAATATTTTCCTTCAAACTTGCCTTTGCATTATTTTAATACTATCTTTCAAAGAGTACTAGCCTAGCCTTTACATTTTATGAAGTCTTTCTTACTTATCAAAATTTTATGAATTTAATGTTTTGGGGATCTTCGTTAAGAAACTTTTGCCAACCACATATGAAGACATTTTCCTGCATTTTCTTCTGGAAGCTTTATAACGTTAGCTTTTATATTTACGTCTGTAATCATCTTAAATTAATTTTTTGTGCACGGAGTGAGATAGGAATCTTGGTTCACTGTTTTCTAGGTATATGCAGTTATTCCAGGAACAACTATTGAAAAAAACTTTTTTTCAGATCCCCATTGGATTAAATTGGCACTTTTGTCAAAAGTGGATTGTGTGTGTGATTATACTTCTGACTCTTTATTATCTTCAATTGACCTATTTGTCTACTTATTTGACAACATACTGTCTCAGTTATTATGGCTGTATTGTTAGTATTAAAATAGATTAGTGTAAGTATGCAAAAAAATAAATCAGTGTAACTCCTGTATACTTTATTCTTCCTTAGATTATTTTTTCTTTGTAAGACTGTTTTGGCAATTCTAAGATTTTTCACTTACATATAAATTTTAGGGTCAAATTGTCAATTTCTACAACATAACCTGTTGTTTTTTTCTTTGGGTTGGTATTAGATATGTTTGATCAAACTGGGAGAAAAATTATATCTTTACTGAATTGATTTTTTCAGTACATGCATATAGTATATCTCTCCATTTATTTAAATATAATTTAAATTCTCTCAGAAACATTTTGCAGTTTTTAATGTACACCTTGTGTATATTATTCCTATATATTGTATGTTTTGCTGATATTATAAGTGGTATGTTCTATTTCATTTCTCAAGTTTTCTGCTTGTACATAGAAATACAACTCATGTTTGTACAATGATGTATTTTTTCATCATGTCTGATTATTAGTTCTTGTAGTTTTCTTTTATTTCTTAAGATTTTCTACATAAGTAGGAATTCATTTGAAAATTAAAATAGTTTTAATATTGCCCATCCAATTATGTCTTTAGTTTCTTTTTACTGGCTTTCTTCACTAGCTAAGACATCCAGTACAATGTTGACTGAAATGGAGAGAATATGTGTTCTTTCCTTTACTCTTATCTTTGAAAGTATTTAATATCTCATGGTTAACGGTGATTTTAGCTGTAAGTTTTTGCAGCTTCCAGTTATCAGATTGAGGAAGTTTCTTTATTGTCCAGTTTTACTGACAACTTTTTATCATTAATAGGTGTTGAATTTTATCAAATTATTTTCTTCATCTGTTGAAATAATCTGTTGAAATAATCATATGATTTTTCTCTTTTATTCAGTCGATGTGGAGAATGACACTGATTGATTTTCAAGTACTGAACTGGCCTTACATATTAGGATAAAAAATTGGATCATGATATGTTATCTTTGTCATATATTACTGAATTCAATTTGCTAATATTTTGTTAAGGAATTTTGCATCTAGTTCATGAGAAATAGTGATCTGAAGTGTTGTTCTCTCGTAATATGTTTAATATGTTTTTGGATCCATATAATTCTAGCTTTGTAAAATAAAACTGGGGGCATAGTTTACCAATGTTCATTTATTTTGTTAAAGGGCTGGGAAAGATTGTTGTAATTTAGTCTTTAAATGTTTTAAAACTTTCTCTGGTGAAGCTTTTTGGTTTGAGCTTTCTTTATGATATTTTCTATTTCCTTAATTTCAGTAAGTTCTATTTTTATAAATTTGTCCATTACAAATAAATATCCCATTTATTACCAAAAAATTATAAAAAATGTTTATAATATTTCCTTATTATCATTTTAATAGTTAAAGGATCTTAAGGGCAACCAATATTTCATTCTTAAAATTGGTAATTTGTTTCCTCTCCTTTCTTGTCCTGTCATGTTATGTGTTTATAAATTTTATTAATATTTGTACCAGAACTTTCTCTTGGCAATTTTAATTTTCTCTTTTGTTCTTTGTTTTTCTATTTCATTGATTTCTGCTCCTATTTATATTACTTTCTTCCTTATACTCATCTTGGGCTTAATTTTAACCGGTTTCCTTGATATGAAGCTAGAACTTATCATTAATTTTAAATGATATTATTTTCTAATGGGGAATTTAATCCTGTACATTTCCCTCTATGCACTCATATAGCTACAATCCCAAACTTTGGATATTTGCATTTAATTATTATTCAGTTCAAAATATTTTCTATTTCATATTGTGCTATTCTATGATCTATGGGTTTTTAGAAGTGTTATTTACTTTATAAATATTTGGTAATTTTCTAGTTCTCATTATATATTTCCAATTTAGTTATCTAATTTAAATCTCATAATTTGTAAGCTTCAATCTTTTAAAATTTGCCGAGTCTTATTTTAAGGTTCATATTATATTTTTGTTCATTTTCTACTATATTAATTTCTAAGAGGTACACATTAAAATCTCCAACTTTGATTGTGGATTCTTATATTCCTCCTTTTAATTCTGTCAATCATTGCTTCATGACTTGCAAAGCTCTCTTATTAGATGCATAAGAATTCCGGATTTTTCATGTATAACTGATAAACAATCACTTGTTTTATCATGAAATATCTCTTATAATTAGGTAATATTCCCTGTCTTGTAGCTCACTTTGTCTGATGTTAAACTTTCTTCAGCTTATTGTTTGAAGGGTGTGCCTTTTTCCAGGCTTTTTCTTTTAAATTGTCTCTTTTGCTATAAAGTGAATCTCTCTAGAAACACATAGTTGTGCTGTATCTTTGTGTCTAGCCTGAGATTTTCTGCCATGTATTTCGGTTATGGGTTTACATTTCATGTAGCTGCCAATACAGTTGGGTTTAAGTCTACCCTCTAGATAGTATTTCCCTATTTATTTCACTTATTTCTCTTTTCCTTCATTTTAGCATTTTTTTTATTTCATCTACTGCTGGTTCACTGTTATCTTTGTGTTATCTTAATAATTGACTTTAGTATTCTAATGTACATCTTTAATATAGAATTAATATCATATCATTTCATGAAAAATACATGAACTTACAAAATTTTACTTATTTTTTTAATATCTACCCTCATCTATTTTTTATTGTTCACTATATTTAACTATATATGTTATAATGACCTTCCTATAGTTTATTATCTCAAGATTAACTTATTACTTGTCTTTTAAATAAATTAAAAGTTATTGTCTTTATTCACACACATAGTTACTATTTTATTTGTTTTTCATGCAATTTTATTGAGAGATATTCTCTTAGCATAAAAGCCATCTGAAGTATACAATCACTGGTTCACGGTATCATCACATAGTTGTAAAGGCAGTCTATTAATCAAAGTTAGGACATTTTCATTACTCCAGAAAAGGAATTAAAAGAAAAAAGAAAATCCTAATTCTCCCATACTCCTTACCCCTCCCCATATTATTTGACCTATAGTAGTGGTCTGGTACATTTGTTACTGTTGATGAAAGAATATTAAAATATGATTGTTAATTATAGTCCATAATTACTGTTAACTCTAGTCCATAGTGTATTTGCTTTTTATTCCTTCCTATTAAATCAAGCTTCCATCTGATATCATTTTCCTGTAGCATGAAAGCTTCCTTTATGAATTCTTATAATTCAGGTCTGCTGGGAACAAAAAACCCTTCTCACCTTTTGCTTACGTGAAAATGTATTTATTTCCCTTTAATGTTGATTTTTTTTCTTTAGCACTTTAAATATACAATTCTATTGACTTCTGACCTCCAATGTTCTGATGAAATGTGATCTGTAATTCTGACCATTCTTCCTTTGGCTAGAGCTAATTTCAAGTTTTTTTTTTTAATCACTGGTTTTCAGCAGTTTGACCATGTGTATGTAAATGGCTTTTCTTTATATTTATGCTGTTTATGCTTCACTGGTCATCTTGAAAACATAATTTGATGGTTTTCGCTAAATTCAGGAAACTTTGGCCATTATTTCTCTAAACATTTTTTTTTTTTTTTGCTCTTGCTCTCTACTTTTGGGAACTCCAATTCTAATTGGATATTAGAATATTTGTTATTGCCTGACAGGAAACTGAGGTTCAGCATACTTTTTTCAATATTTATCCCATTTCCTTTCTAATTGTATAGTTCCTATTGGTCTGATTTCAAAAAAACTCCTTTTTTTGAACTAGTAAATCTGCTATAAAACCCATCCACTAAGTTTTTTAAAACTTTTAGATATTGTACTTTTCTCATCTAGGAATAAGTTCCTTTACAGATGTTCCATTTTCCTACTAGAATCCCCATCTACTTTCTTATTATGTCTATTTTTTCCTTTATGTACTTGAACGTACATATAATGTATCAGTCAGCAGTCCCCAAGGAAGCAGAACCAGTAAGATATTATATGTCTATCTGTATATATATTTATACATATATAAATTAGATAGATAGAATTTTATTTTAAGGGATTGGCTTATGCAATAGGGGAGCTGGCAAGTCCAAAATCTGTAGGGCAGGTTGGCAAGCTGGAAACTTGGGCAAGAGTTGATGTAGCCTTGAGGCAGAACTTCATTTCCTGGAAACCTCAGTTTTTGCTCTTAAAGCCTCCACTTAAGTGGATGATGTGTCGGTTTGAGACTGTTTTGTACTCCAGAAAAGCCCTGTTCTTTTTCCTAGTCCAATCTGTGGGGGTAGACTTATTGTTTGGGTGTGATCTTTTTGATTAAGTTGTTTCCATGGAGATGTGACCCGCCCAATTGTGAGACCTCTTATTAGGTGATTTCCATGGAGATGTGTCTCTGCCAAGGGCCTTAATCCGCCTACTGGAGTTCTTTAAGAGGGAACCATTTTGGAAAAAGCTTAGAGCTGACACAGACAAAGGCATTTGGAGACGCCTCTCGAGAAGCTATTTGAAACGAGAAGCCAAAGAACCAGCAGATGTCAGCCACATGCCTTCCCAGATCACCTTCCTTGAGTTCAAGTTCTCTGGATGCTATAATGGACACTTTTATGGCCTTAGAACTAAAACTTGTACATTAATAAATTCCCTTTATAAAGGCTAATCCATTTCTGGTATATTACATTTCAGGCAACATTAACAAACTAAAACAGATGAGAAATACCCACATTATCAAGGGCAATCTTAAAATAAGCTGATTGTAAATGTTAATCACATCTACAAATACCTTCACAACAAGATCTAAACTAGTATTTGACCAAACAACTGGGCATCAGAGTGTAGCCACGTTGACACATATAATTATCTTTCACATAAAATATTTTTTGTCTATTTTATCTTTTCATTATCATATAGTAAAATTGATTTTTTGGTAAACAGTCTGTTTGCTAGCTGCTGGGATGCAATATACCAGAAAAGGAATGGCTTTTAAAAGGGGGAATTTAATGAGTTGCTAGTTTACAGTTCTAAGGCCGAGAAAATGTCCCAATTAAACAAGTCTATAGAAATGTCCAATCTAAGGCATCCAGAAAAAGATACCTTGGTTCAAGAAGGCCGATGAAGTTCAGAGTTTCTCTCTCTAGTCAGAAGGGACATGGTGAACACAGTCAGGGTTCCTCTCTCATCTGGAAGGGCACATGGCAAACACGGTGTCATCTGCTAGCTTCTTCTCCTGGCTTTCTGTTTCATGAAGCTACCTGGGAGGCATTTTCCTTCTTCGTCTCCAAAGATGGCTGGTAGACTCTGCTTCTCGTGGCTATGTTGTTCTGCTCTCTCTGAATCTCCCATTCTCCAAAATGTTTCCTCTTTCACAGCACTCCAGTAAACTTCCCAAGATCCATCCAAATGGGTGGAGACATGTCACCTAATCCAGTTTAACAACCACTCTTGACTAAATCACATCATCCAGGGAGATGATCTGATTACAGTTTCAAACATACAGTATTGAATAGGGATTATTCTACCTGTATGAAATGGGATTTTGATTAAAACATGGCTTTTCTAGGGCACATGCGTCATTTCAAACCAGCACACAGTCCTATGAATTACAACACATGTAAGGATTCATATACCACTACCAAAATAAGAATACAGAACAGTCCAACCACCCCTAAATTTCCCATATGTGATCACTTTGTATCCAGACCTAACCCTGGAACTAAATGCTGGGAACTACTGATCCCAATAGTTTTCTCTTTTTGAAATTTGTCAAATAAATGGAGCAATATTGTGTGTGACCTGTATTAGTTTGCTAATGTGCTGGAAAGAAATGGAATAGCTTTTAAAGGAGGAATTTAATAAGTTATAAGTTTACAGTTTTACGGCCATAAATATGTTCTAATTAAAGCATCCAGAAAGAGATACCTTGGCTCAAGGAAGGGTGATCTGGGAAGGCATGTGAATGGCATTTGCTGCTCGTTCTTCCCAGTTCCATTGTTTCCTGCTTCTGATGCCAATGGTCTCCTCTGTAAGTGTCTGTGGGCCTTCACTTAGTTCCTCCAGGACACAACTCTGGGTTCTGACTTGCTTAGCATCTCATGTGGGAAAACACATGACAATGTCTGCTGGGCTCTGCCCATGTATAGGCATCTGCTCTTTCTGTTGACATCTCCAAACATCCCTGTATGTCAACTCTGAAGCAACTCTTCTCCAAACATCTGCATCGGCTCTGAGCTTTCTCCAAAATGTTTCCTTTTTTTAAAGGACTTCAGTAAAACAATCAAGATCCACACTGAATGGGTGGAGTCACATCTCCATATAACCAAAAGGCCAAACCCACAATTGGGCAAGCCACATTGTCTTAAAGATAATCTCATCAAAAGTTATGACCACCACTGGGGGCATTACATCCCCACAGAGATAATCTAATCAAAAGGCTTTCCACCTTACACTATAGAATCAGGACATGGCTTTTCTAGGATACACAACACTTTCAAACTAGCACATGACCTTTTAAGATTGGCTTTGTTTCTTCAGCGTTATGTTTTAGCATGTAACAATAATTTGCTCCTTTCTACAGCTGAGTAGTATTTCATTGGATGGATGTACTACATTTTCTCTAGCCATTCAACCATTGATGAACATATGGATTATTTTCATATTTTGGTGTTTGTAAACAGAACTGCTATAAGTAACTCTGTACAGGTTTTGTCCTTAGTCCATTCATAGCCCTTACTCCACAGTATGGTCCTTATTTCTAACATGCAGACTCTTTGGATTCTCACTGAATATATGAGGTCTTCAGTGATTTCTCCAACTTTTGCTAGATCAGAATTCCATCATCTCCCAGCACTGTGTGACCTCTGAAATCTTCATCTCTCAGTCTTGTAGCAGCATCTCTCTTCTAGGCCTCATAAAGTCTTGCCCTATGCATGTGCAGTCCATCAATCATCTAAGACCACCTGAGGGAACCCCACTCAGGTTCCCAAATTTGCTGTTCCCTTCTCTCCAGGACTCTGCCAAGCAAATTCCAGTTACAGAAGAAACTCCAAACTCAGATCTCACTTCTCAGCTTAACTAAATTGTCATTTCCTGCTTGGGAATCCAAACAGATATCTATTGTGACATCCAAAAATTATACTCCCAAAAAATGCTAGTGAGAACTCGTATGTTTTTCTTCTCTCAGGGACCACAATATTGTTACCCAAAACATGAGAACAATATCCTCTTATATTTTTTCCACTTTTATAGTTCTTTACAATAGGAGTGATACTATTGTATTGTATCACAGAAGTCTGATACTAGTTATTCTGTTGTGGCTGGAAGGCATATGAAGTTGCGTTTTATTCTTTTTTTATTATTGGAATATCTCAGAGAGGTTGCATGAAAATTAGTGCAGTTAGGATTTGAACAATGGTCTAGGGCTCCAAATTCTTTTTTCTCTCCATTACATTAGAAAAGCCTCTCATTGTTGTTCCGATTTCTGCCACATTCTGTGAGCCCAAGCTCTCATATAATTTAGTTATTTACTCATTTTTCATTATCCTTAATTCCAATCTCACCTATAAGTGTGCCAATATAATAATCCAAAGTAAAAGTATTATTGTTTACATGATAGCATTATCACCATTATTGTTCAAAATTTACCTTTTATTCTTTGAGTGTGAGTATTTTTAAAATCTCATTTTGTACCATGCCCTTATCTTTAATCCAGTAGTGCTTCCTATTAGAAAAGACTAGAATACTCAGAAAAATTTCAGACAACCACCATCTCAAGGTTTATTTAAAACAACCAATAAAATATGACTCCCCAAAAGCATTAAAATATGTTCACTTTTTCAGACATAAACAAATTACATCCTATTAAATAGTAAATAGAGAAAAATTTTCTTTAAATATTAAAAATCACGAGTCTTTCTTTATAAACTGACTCATGTTTTCTCTCCCTAAGCTGTCTAAGTTATCACATTTACTATATTTAAATTCCACATTGATATTACTTTGCCACTTGCTAAGTGTCTACACGTTACTTGAATTTCATACATTTCTTGAATGTCAATGATTTCTTGTTGTTTTCAGAGAAGTCAGTTTCCACTTAGTTTAATCTCTCTTCACTGGATCAGCTTTTTCTGTCTGAAATAGCCAAATGCTGTCAACCCTCTAGTTTTTTTCCCAGTTCTACCTCAGCTCTTCTTCATTAGCTTCCACCCTGAGGGAGTGAATAAATGACATTTTTCAATAGAGAAGAGGAAAAATTAAAGAAATGATTAATATTCTTTGAACTCATATTCTGTGTCAGGTTTCTAACATGAATTTGTCTCCCATAAGTCCTCTCGACAATACAACGAAGTTCATTTCTATGAACTTAAGTTCATACAACCGATAAATGTTAGCTGAATCTTAAACCTACTCTGACTCTAAGCCCCAAGCTCTTCTCAATACTGCTCCACACTAAGTAAAACTAAATTAAAAAATGATTAAATGAGTAAATAAATAAAGTAACCAATCCTGTGTTTGTTCATGTAGTTATGTAATTACACCATTTATCAGAGTAATTATAAATTGTTTTGCAGAAAGAAAAACCCACGGTTCCTTCTTCCCTTAAATTTAGAAGCATTTTGTATGGCTTAAAGCACTAAAATATGTTCAGCTTGTGGGAAAAATACACATCTTGTTCCTTTCTTACCTTTATCTGGCCTATTCTTACATTCTCAAGGTTGCCTGCATCTATTAATCTCATTATGCTATATTCTGCCTGCTTTTCCAAATGTTTTGGAATTATATGTTTCAACACTATGCCAAACCCTAATGGGCATACTCTTAAGAGTCAAAGATTCTTCTTCAAGAGTCCAGAATCTTGTCCATTAGTGAACATATTGCATACACAGGAACCCTAACTTTGCGATGGCTCCCCTTGCTTCCAAAATAGTACAGACGCTAAACGGACATTTTTACCTCTAACAAAATCCCATACAAAGACCTTAAACATTATTACTCTAGCCCTAAAGACAAACTTCAGCAGAGCTAATAAAAACGAAAGCAACAAATCCACATTGCTCATTCCATAAGTGCTGGAGAAAGAAAAGGAAAATATTAAAGACTCTGACGTCAGCTTCTCCTAGAAGATTGAAGAGTAAATAAAGTAAATACACATAATCAGTATACATGAACAACAGCCCCCTATTTCAATCATGAGATAAGTAACCTCTGATTAGAAGTTAGAGTTTCTGAATATACCAACCTCTCAAAATCATATGTCACTAAAAAACAAGCAAACTGACAAGCATAAAAACAAAAGTATAGCACAAGAAGCTGCTGATTCACAGAACTGAGTCTAATTTTAGATGAAGTTTAGAGAATAAATATATTATTAACTATTCTACTGATGTGTTTTCCTTTGCCACAAAGTAGCCAATGCCTGCTGAGTCGGCTGAATATAAGCCATGTATAAGGTTTACTTCTGATTTAAACAGTTAATATTTTTTCACTTAGACCAATAACGCTGCGTGTAGTATAGCATTGTAAGGTAAAATTTAAAAAGAAAATTCCTCTTTAAAAGATATTGACTTTTAGATAAATAATCAAGATTTGAGTTTATCCCATTGACGGGAAACAAGCTGCAGACACAATTTCATGACTTATTTGAGTTTTAAGGCAATTAATGAAATAACTCAGGGAGCAATGCTAGATATTTCAGACGTAGCATAACAAACGAAGATACAGTATTTTCCACGTTCCAAAAAGGATTCTAAATTTGATGCAAGTAAAATAATTGTATTCTCACATTTAGCAATAAATTGGATAAAATGTTGGGTTTAGAGACGCATTGTCCTCAGTGATACTTCAAGGTTACTAGGAGGTTCAAGGAGGCTCAGATGTAGGAAGACAAAGTTCATCAGCCTTAGTGACCTCAATAATGGCCAATTTAAAGGCTCTGGGAAAAAGTGAATCCCTGAATGAAGCTATAGCTTATGTTTTGCTATTCCACTTTATGCTGTATCTTCAGCAGAAATTGGAATGAAATATTTGATTCCTTAAGGAGTCTTTCTGTTGAATGACCTAAATGGAGTCTTGGAAGCCAAGCTAACCTGCAAACATAAGGAAAATGGAGACCAAGAAAGTAAAGTGAGAATTAAATTATACACAGGCACTAGAAAATATCATACCTACCATATTACTCTTGGCTATCAGAGCATTTGGACCCTCAAAAACAGTTGCGAAAAAGTACATTATTTGAAATATATAAAATAGAATAGAAAACCAAGTTTGGTGCCTATTTTCATTGAAGGACTACATTTCTGGATGGTTTGTGTATTATGTGAGCTCCCTATGTTATTTCATGCTCATTTTATAAACAAGCCTGTGGGAGAAAGACCCTTTGATATCACTGAAGTGTACGAGAGAAAATGGAAAACACAGTTATAGAGGCTGTTTGATTCCTCAGATTTGTTATGCTTGTAGCTCAATATCATAACTTCACTTCTTTATACATACACAGGTCCAATGACAAGATTCTCTTAAACACAGAAAACAAAGTCAAACGGGTATGAGGCTCTTCTTTTGCAAAGCTTGTTCTTTTGCAAAGTGCAGTTTATATCAATCCAACAGGTCAATGCAATCATTTACTAATTTGTCTTAACAGGAAAAAATAGTTAGTGAAAATAACCTTTTTTCAGTATCTACTTATATGCCAAAGATTTTACCTATGTTTTTCAAAGATTCACTGATCCACAAAGTAAATTTTAAATAGCTGAGCATGTTTAAACCCTTCCAACAAATCTTCAAGATACACACGAACACCATCTTTCACATTGGAAATTAATACTCAAATACGTTAAATAATGTACCAAAATCCATAAAGATAAAACCACCAGCACCAATATTCAAATGGAAAATATTTAGCTCTGCCTATTAACCAGCATAAACATAAAGAACCACCAATGTTTATGGGAGTGATCTATTTGAAATGTCTTTTGAAGGACTCTTCTATCAACCCATATAGATTCAGTGATATTATTTTATACCAATATTGAGAAGAATATAATAATACAATACATTTTGGTATGATTTACTTTAAGAAGAAATACAAAATATCAAGTGGAATGAACTATTCTTTATAGTTTATAAAATAACTCAAAGAAGGATTGTGAAAGAAAAAAATCTATAGGAGCCTTGCATATGTCCTACTAGTAATCAATGAGAAGTATGTAACATCATTTCTGTTTCTGTCTTATGACCAATAAGTTCAGTGTGAAATTTACATAAGTGAAGCATCTGTGATTCCATTTTTAATGCCATTTGTCTTATCTAAGTGGTCTGTAATCTAATTCCAACAGCTTTTTAATCTTGCCCATTGTTTTGTAAATAACCACTAAATCTTTGAATATCTTGGAAAAGGTTAAATTGCTACTGCTAGAATCAGGAGAGAATGAAGGAAAATCTAAAGTAATGAGCTTAACAATGCAAAACGCACTAAATGAGCAGTAATTAGATTGAGATAATTTCCATTTATATATTAATGTATAAATTATGTATCAGTGTATGCTTTCTAGTAATTCACTATATCAATTATTTTTTACATCCAAACTATGTTTTTAAAACTCATATTAACTTTTGACTATAAAAGTACACTAGAGCCCTCTGCTTCATTGATCAACTATATATATGAACTCCAAATATTACACTCAATGACTTGTATCAACATCTTGCATTTATGTCCCATTTTAATATGCTGATGTTAAACTTGAGCTTTTGGTTTCTTATGAAACCTCAAAATTCTGAGGATTACCATTGTCAAGTTCTTCTTGCAACTCAACATGCCACCTATGGTTGTTTCATTTTCTACCAGATTGTCATCACCCCAACTTCCCTTTAGATAGCTGAGTTATAGACCTTTCCGCTAAAGCAATGTCCACACAAAGCTGCCTTAGACCTAAAGGATAACTTTTAAGAAATTGTTGATTTCTTGGGAAAACCTCATTTATGATACTGATTTTCATGATTTGTCATTACACAATAGTCTATTTAACAGAAGCTTGTGTTTAAAAACACTCTTCACAGTCTAGCAACATACTTGATTCAACACTAATTTTGACCCTCTCGCACCTGCATAATCTCTCATTAACTACCACCCAAAGCTTATCAATGAATTCTTCCTTCAAACTTGGAGTCAAAGAGATGGCCATGGATTCCAAAGCATCTCTTAAATCATGCACATTCTCAAGAATATTAATGCGGCTTCAATTTTAACTTGCTCTGTATTTCATCTGCAGCATGTATTTCCATATTGGCCAGTGATAAACTCCAATTTCCTTTTTCAATCAACTATATAACAGTTTAATTTTGAATATAGAAATACCAGTTTTTTAATTATTACATAAAAGCATGTTATTGGTAAATGTGAGTAACCACCTGATAGCCTCTAAAATAACTTTACATTTTTTCTGTTACCCCAATATACTCTTATTCTTCAAAAACTTTGATACAATTTTTACACTAAGATGAGAATATGGTTTCAAAACATTTTATATAAACTAAAAAGGACCTAATTTCCAAAATTGTCAGAAAGGACCATATTTTAGACTTCAGTGCAATTGTCATGTTAATTAATATATTTATAAAAATAAGGATTCCTACATGAAGCTCCCTCTTTTACCTGTGTACATTCTATAAATGTATTTCAGAAGGTGTACTAAAGCATTGTAATCTTTTGAGATAGACATAAAATTATTTCAAAATCCTTCACTCAAAGATGCAATTGATGATGTTAAAAATAGGGATATTTTTGCAGAGCCAATATAGATGTCTGGATATGATCATCCACAGATGTTCCATGTCTGTTCAAATTCTCTTTTGTTGTTGTTGTTTAATTTCCTTTTGAAATTTTATTTGTATTAATTGGTATAACTGTTTTAATTATATACAATTCCTATTAATTTTTATACTCAGTACTCAAAAAAGTGTTGGCAAGAAGGCAAATCAACTTCACTTTTGATTCATTACTGGAGAAAGTGCAAATTTGGAAAATTGCTTTGGAAAACTGCTTGCCATTATGTACCAAAGTTGACCATACGCATATTCTATGACCTAGCCATTTTACCCCCAAGTACATACTACATAGAAATATGTATACCTCTCCACTAAAATATATGTACAAGAATATTATTGGCAGCAATATTTACAAAAGTCTTAAATTGGGAAAAAGCTAAATGTACATGAATTATAACATGAATAAATAAGTTTTAGTAATTATAAGTTGGAGTAGCATGCAGAAAATAAACAAAAAAATTAATGCCAAATACTACTACTGTTCCAGTTTGCTAGCTGCCAGAATGCAATATACCAGAAACAGAACGGCTTTTAAAAAGAGGAATTTAATAACTTACAAGTCTACAGTTCTAAGGCTGAGAAAATGTCCCAACTAAAGTGTATAGAAATGTCCAATTTAAGGCATCCAGGGAAAGATACCCTGGTACAAGAAGGCCGATGACATTCAATGTTTCTCTCTCAGCTAGAAGGGCACATGGTGAACATGGCGGCATCTACTGACTTTCTCATGGCTCTACAAAAAGGGACTCTCTCCAAAATGTTTCCTTTTTTAAAGGATTCCAGTAAGCAACTCCACCTTCAATGGGTGGAGACATACTTCCATGGAAATCATCTAATCAGAAGTTACCACCCACAATTCAGTGGGTCACATCTCCATGGGAACAATCAAAATGCTCCCATATAAAGGACATGGCTTTTCTGGGGTCCACTATAGATTCAAAGGACCACAACTACAATACAAATAAAACACACAAACATAATGCTGAATAAAAGAAGGCAAACGTAAAAGAATACACACTGTATATACACTATATAAAGCTCTAAAAATTGAGGTTTCTCTATTTAGTTAGAACTCAGAATAGAGATTAACTTTCATAACAACAGAGAGAGAGTGATTGGGAAATGTCATGGAAGAGACTTTTGGTACTGATCGTAGTTTGTTTCTTAACCTGGATAGTGGATATATAAGTGAGTTTCCATTGGTCTCAGGACCTCAACTTGGTACTCATTGTCACCCTCCTCCACTCTCAATTCTAAATTCCTTTCACACTCTCAATTATTATCCATTTAGGTATTGATGGCTTACATGGACATGTGGCCCAATCCTTTATTCCTAAATGGATTAGCCTTCTCAATCCAAGGATGCTATGTAAGTCCATTGCAGCTGTAACTGAGCAAAGGTTTATCAAAAAGCACCAAGCAGAGCACCTGGATTCCACATGTAGTCCTTCCTGTCCCCACTGGGTAAAAGTATCCCTTCATCACCCTACTGACTAGTGTCAATTACTTTTGCCAAGATGATGACTTTTTTCCTTGCCTGTTGGTTGCTGAACAAAAAGATCCCAAAATGCCTGAATGGTATTTATAGTTTTCAGTTCAGTAGGACAATTGCTGTGTCCCCTACCAAGGGTTCTTGACTTTCAGGAGCTCTAATCTTACAGATGACAGCATTGTAGGGACACAAAATATAAAGTCTTGCAGAGGATCCTTGGGACTTACTTATTCTTGGGAATAAGTGATATCACTCCTGTCTCTACCTCACAGGCTCTGGCTCATGTCTTCTTTTTGTTATAGAAATAGCACCATATAAAGATTGTTGATTCAGTGCTTACAGTGTGTCCTGAAGAATGGTATTCCATTATTGAAGAGTATCACCCCTGAGCTCATGATTTAGTTCTGCCTTCAGTAGACCATTTAAATGTTCTGTAAAGCTGCTGATTCCAGATAGTGTAGTATGTGATACAATAATCAAGGTCATGGATCCATTCTGGTACCCACTTTGATGTGAAGTGTGTCCCTGGTAAGTGATGTTGTGTGAGAATTCCTGCCTATATATCTGGCATTCTTTAAGTTTCATAAGGAACATAAGCTTCTGGCTAGTGGTGCCAAATATACTCATATAAGTATATATCTTTAAGGACAAACAACTGGCCCTTCTATGAGAGAAGGGCCCAAGGTAGCCCACTTGGCTCTAAGAGATCCATTGGTCTACTCAAGAAAGTGACTTATCAGCATTAGTCTCTGTGTCTGGTAGTTTGTACAACCAAAGATGACATTTTCTAGATCAAACTTTGTTAATTAACAGACCATGCAAATAGGTCCACTACTTCTGGAGTGGATATCGATGCAGGGGCAACATCTATTTTTTAAATGTCTTTTCTGTGATGCATGCATTCTGGAGGACACTTTATGTGATACAAAAATCTTTATACTTTGGTCTCCTACCATATGTTCATTCAAATGCCTCTACCCAAGCCCTCCTTCTCACTGAACTTCCAATCCTTTTCTTTCCATTTTCCTAGGCAGATGGTTAATTCATTGTCCATTGACCACTAATTTGAATATATTCCCATTTTGAGCCACTTTTCTTTTTACACAAGTAAATGACTAGGTGCACTGATTATAACTGCAATTGGAAAGATTTTCTCTCTCTACTGTCTCTTAAGGTCATTTCCAAATGCATGCAACCACTATCTTTTTAGCTTGTACCAATTTACTGAGTTGCCCTATCCTTAAACCAACCTCTTAATCATTCCTC
Source organism: Myrmecophaga tridactyla (assembly GCA_004026745.1). Classification (NCBI taxonomy): domain Eukaryota; kingdom Metazoa; phylum Chordata; class Mammalia; order Pilosa; family Myrmecophagidae; genus Myrmecophaga; species Myrmecophaga tridactyla. The sequence continues at coordinate 38,300 of PVIY010008204.1, read as the reverse complement.
CCATCTCAGCTGATCTTACAGGATATGCCATATGGACAAAGTATGGGCAGGCAGAAGCACTATTGAAACTGTAGTGGGTAACATGGGGTGTCTTGGGCTACCAGCTATAAAGCTTACTTTCTCTTGCCCTCTAGGCCTGCTAAGGCTATTTATACATATAATATATAATAACCATATATTATTTCCATCTCAATGAGCTGCTGCTGAGAATGCCCCACCTTATGATTTGACTGGTCCAAGAGCAACCAGCTCACAATAGGCAGTTCCACATACATTGTCATTTAATGCCCCATGGTCAATATTATACCAAGATTCCACTATGCCTTGCCACATGACAAACTAAGGACCAAGGATCACCAACAGCCAGCCTGAAAAATTCACAGTCTTCAGGGACAAAACATCACCTTGATAATGTATTTCATTGGATATTCTTTTAGCCTTAAAGCCATCAGCCAACAAATTTCCATTGTTTAAGCCAAACCATCGCAATGATTTACATGAGCAGCCAAGGAAACTAAAAAACACAGCCCTAAATCCCACAATCTTCCATTTTTGCCTTCTTCTGGTTACCAGTGATAAGCAGCATACTTAATGGCTACCCATCTATTTTGTCTCTAATAAGATCGGGGTCTATTAACCATCTCTGAAGGTCAAGTCTCCTTAACTGACCTTCAACCTTGCCTGTTATTACAGTAATTTCAGCACCCTTGCTTCTGATAGTTAAACCCCATGTGAATTATATTACTTTTGGGTTCCATTATCACCATGGCTGACCAAGATTAGCACTATGACTATCTAATATCCATTTTTCCCTTCTTTTAGTAATAGAATTCCAAAATTTTATTTATGAACATTGTTGCCAAGCTAAAGGCTACATGCCTAGTCTTCCTTACAGTAAATTATAGTATTTGTGCCCAATGAGATATGAACAAAAGTAATGTGCTATACCTCTAAGTTGTACTCTTAGAGGGTATGCAAACATGAACTTGCCTTCTCCCTTTCTTTTGGATATCTACTAACATCTGCCTATGAAACATAATGCATACCATTCTGACCATATGAATGAAGTGATGCTGGAGCAGTGAGATATAGGTAGTTGGGGTTCCTAGAAGACTACAAGAAACTAAGACATCTAAATATTCTGGATCACCTACCTCTGAACAGCATCATAAGAAATAAACTTCTATTCTGTTTAAGAATTTTGTAACCTGAGTATTTTTAGAGAAACTAAATCTATATTGTAACTAATACTCTCCTCTGTCACTTTATCTTAAAGCTATTTTAGTTAGATTCAGGATATGAAGGAAGTGATTAGAGGTATAGAGAAAGCCAACTTCTGAACTTCTTCACATCTTTACTCTGTCTCAAACATCTAATCTCATGGCATACCTTATATCTTGCCATTACCAATAACTGCCCTACCTTCAAATTTTCAGTTTATTTTCCACACTCAGACCACCACCTTCAATCTTCCCACCTTTCTACCTCTTTTCACCCATTTCCAAAAATATTTGAATTTCATAATGACCTTTAATATATTGATCCTGCCATTTTTCATGTTTCCTTTAGTTTTCTCCTTCTTGCACATTCCTCTTTGGGCCTAATAGTGCTTATTTTCTTAATAAATCATTCATTCATTTTTCCTTCATTCAATAAATAATCTGTTGAGCAAGATCAATATATGAGGCATAGTTCTGGGTATTAGGGATGGAGAACTGAATAAAACAGAAAAAAGACCTGCTTCATGGAATTTACTTACAAGTGGGTAAGCAGATATAGTAAGTAGATATTAAAAATATTCTATACTTTTTGCATCTTTATAATATAAATAAATAAAATACAATTAACCTCTGAGTACAGATTTGATTTTTAATTATTTGATCCCATTTTTGCCACAAATGTTTCAAGAAAAATTTGTAGTTAGACATTCTTCACAACTTTATAGAAGAAACTAAAATCAGAGCATCAATTTTGCAGGCTCAAAATTTCATTAGGAGGAAAGACACAAAAATCACACATAGCGGGCAGGCCACGGTGGCTCAGCGGCAAGAACGCTTGCCTGCCATGCCAGAGGACCCAGGTTCGATTCCCAGTGCCTGCCCATGTAAAAAAATAAAGTAAATAAATAAATAAATCACACATAGCAATATTCATCATAAGTCGTGTTTAAAAACTCACAAAATATAAGAATATAATAATAAGAGAATAATATGGTACAAACCACAAAATTCATTCTTACTAGTCACACTACAAGACAAAAGAGCACAAAAACACTTTAGGAATAAAATTCCTTAAAGAACTGATTCTCTGTAGAATAAAATTAAAGAAAATTTTTGTTGAATTGATTGCCACAAAATGCCAAGTTTTTTTTTAGTATCTGCAAAGGAAAGAATTCAGGGAAAATTAAAATCTACCAATCCTAAATGCAAAATTCCTTTGGGAGAGCGGGCCACGGTGACTCAGCAAGCAAAGTTCTCGCCTGCCATGCTGGAGACCCGGGTTCGATTCCTGGTGCCTGCCCATGCAAAATAATAATACTAAAATAAATAAATAAAATCCCTTTGGGAAAAAAAGTTTCAAAAAACCTTTTTTGCCCCTTCATTATATTTTGGTATGCACACAAAAGTCTGCGATGTTATTAAATGCACTTGGTCTGCTGTATCAGTCATTTGGATATACAGTAACAACAGATGATTTTTCTTGCTATATTTGACAGTATATTTATGATGGATTCAGCAATTCTCCTGCTTTCCTGGCTCTAGGTTTCACACAGATAACAATAATGGTGATTTTGATACAACTAGTATTTACAGAATAGAAAAATAACACCCTTCTGTTGAATGTTCATGAAGTGATTACAGCCCAGTGTAACATAAATGAGCTGTTGGCCATTATCAGAAAGGCAGTTGACCACTCTTACTATTCTTCCATAGCCAAAGGAAAACTCCTAAGTTACAACAGATTTTGCTGTTGGCTTGCTGTGATCTTAAAGAATATGTTTTAACGAGACAAAATAGCAGCAATTCCATGCTTAAAAATGAATTCTGGACAAAAGAATGTCTTGTGCTATACTTTTATGTGTTAACATCAAAATGGATGAACATTTGTTTGCAGAGAAAACAATTTATTTGCAAGTCCAAATAAACTTGGTAAACTTTGACAGTGTATTTTTTTACCTAATAATTTCTATGAGTCTGTACCTCAGCAGTGCTAAAATTAGTATCTACACAAGAAAGCTAAGACACAAATGGAAGTTGAGAGATGATTTTGTTATCTATAAGCCTGCAGTTTACTCCATTTCCATATCCACAGTTTCTTGTTATTGTGTAAACAAAATAACATTTTCACATTATTATGTAGAACAAAAATAGCAGAATAAAAATATAAATGGAACAATGATCTTAAATTTGCTTCTGAAAATATTCAGTGTCTTTTTTCTAGCGGTACAAAAAAGCATGATTTATGGGTTTATTTCAATGAAACTATATCACCACCATGGACAAAATCATTTGCTCTAAAAGATGCAAATAAGATAAGTCTTTACCTAGTTATTTACTCATGGAAGGGAATGAAAACAGATTGGGAACATCCCCATTACGATATGTGAGAAGAACTAGAAAAAATTTTCATGTCTGAAAGTGATCATATACTTAGTATAAAAGAGATGCGATGCAGTTACCGCCTGCAGAATCTAGTGCTGACAGGACTGAGAAAGTTTGTTCCTGTTTAGTGAGGTCAGGAATGTCTACGAAATTGATGACTTTATTTTGTGAATGCAAATGTGAAATTGTAAAATTAAACAAAGTTTTATATAATTCAGAATATTCTATGAGAGTAATACTTCGCTTTGGTCAATTATTGCCTCAACCAACCTGCTATTTAAACAAAGTGTGAAATCTACACAGAACACATGAGCTAAATGAAGTAAAATAAGACTTGGAAGAAGGCTAGGAAGGGCCATAGGGTAGGGGCTGGGGATGCTGTGTTAAGTAGAGTGCTCAGGCTTGTAATGGGACAATCTAAGGGCAAAAGAATATGGGGAGACACAGTGTTCAGGGAAAAAGGATGGCCTTTATGATGCTTTGATTTGGACTTTCTCTTAGCCTCAAAGCCATGAGCAAATAAACTCCCATTGTTTAAATCAAACCAATGAGTGGCATTTGATTGAGCAGCATAGGAAACTAAAACACTGGATAAGGGCATTTCAAGTGTGAGATTCATATAAAATATCCAAATATCAAGTTATGAAAATGAGATCGGAATATAGGGAACAGGTTGGAATGATGACAGAATTTGGAAGATGTCTGCATATGGCTAGAATTTCCAGTCTTGAGTGAGTAAGATCATCAAGAATAGACAAAAAATATTTCATTCTTTTTCACACACTTCCAATTCCCTTGCCCCTCTCTTCCACCATTTACTTAATAGAAAATCACAATCTCTGTTTAAACTCAATTATCCTCCTACAAATCAAAACCTGCACAGCTGAAGGTGATGGAGGGAAAAGACAACTTTTAACTAAGGATCACACACCATAAGGAAGCATTCAGCCTGGCCTGGATGCACTAACACATCTTGTACTCAATTCACTGTTTCCCTCTCTAAAAAAACAATTGTATATTGAGTAGTTTCCTCTCACTGCCAACATCCTTTTTCCTAAGTGACTCTCATCTTATTTTCCCAAGAAAATGGAAGCACCAGAAGAGATTACTTCAGCTTCCTTCCACTAGCCCTTCCTACCCATATGGATCCATATTCACATACTCTGCTCATCTTCTATTTTTAATGGAAAGAATCCCCTTGCTTCTTTCCAAGGCCAAGGTCAAATCTTGTATACTACATGCAATTCCCTCCTAGAATTATATTGATATTTCACCTGTAATCATTCCTTTTCTTTACTGCATAGTCATGTTTCTAACTCTACTAAATCACCAAGACCAGCACATTTTTTCTATCTCCCATCTTAGCATCAACAACCACAAATCCTTGGGCTCCAGGCTTATTCTAGCTACTTTGGAAATATCCTCAACCCATTAACAAGAAAACTCCAAAAATATGTGTCTGCACTTGATCTCCTGATTCTTCATTTTCCATTTTCCTTTTAACTCGCTTAATCCAGGCTTTTATTTCCCACATTCTGCTGAAACTCCTTCTTTTGCCAAGGTCATAATTTCCTCGATTTTGCCATAATGAGGGTGTCTTCTCCCCCTTACCATTCAATACCTCTCAACAGCACTTTGCTTAGTTACTTACTACTTTCTTTTTGAAATTATTCTTTCTCTGGGATCCTGGGATACCAAGCAAACTACATGACAAGTCAGATAGAGGAACACATAAGTAAAATATTATGTAACACATTCTATATTTCAGATTTGCAAGAAGGAAGGACAAATACCAAAGAATCAAAGATAAGGTATGGATTTTGCTGGACCTGGAGGAATGATTATATTAATATGTTAATATAAAAGACAATGAACATAAAGTATTTATTCTAGAAACTTTGTATATAAGCATATATACATATACACACACACATAATTAATTATCAAGAAGTATCAATGTTATCTCGTTGCTAGAACTATATTGAACAAAGGATAGTATATTCTATTTCTTTAAAGAAAATGAGGGAGACCACCAGAGAGAGACCACAGAGTAATTGAATGAATTTCCTTGTGTTCAGATAGTAGATAACAAAGATTCCATGTGTGTGACATCCAACTGTCACTTTACTATGAAAAGGTTTAATCTTTGTGCCCCAAAACAGAGGTTTTTTTTCAAGCACAGAGAATACTTTTGTCCTTCTCCCCATTCCAAGAGTTTAAAGGTTTCAATATACTATGTAAGATGTTCAATTAACACTGGTAAAAAAAACTTACAAGCTAAAGAAGCATTATTATTCTCATTCTTCAATAAGAAAATTGAAGTTGAAGTAAATTTCCCAAGATCACACAATTAGTAACTCAATCCAATATTCCTAAACTTCAGTATCAACTGGCACTTTAGCTAATCATAAAAGTACCCAATATTTATATAATCTTTTCCCTCATCAAAAGCAAAAAATTAAATTTCTCAAAGTTAAAATCACAACCCTTAGACTCAAGGTGACTAAGGGAGAAATTCTGAGGGGAATTTTACTCTGAAAGGTAGTTTTTAGGTACAAATAGCTGGCAGCTCATTTGCATCACGACTTATTAAAACATAAGCTCATCTTTATTAAAATGGTCATATTTTGAAAAAACAATTCTCTTTTCAGGAAACGAAACAAGACTAAAATTGAAAACTCCTAGAAACATCAGCTTTAAAGCTAAGCACACAAAGCAATTCTTTTCATAAATATCAAAACATTAAACAGCTACCCCAGACCCTAATTTTGAATTTGTTATTCTATTCATTTCATGTTTAAAATTCCCTTTGAGATCATACAGTGTGGAGAGTTGATTATTTTTAGTATAAGAAATAAAAGCCAACTCAGACGTTAGTATTTGACATTTAGAGATTTCCAGCCACCTGAGATCCATGTGTAAATATTTATGAGAAAAGGCTCCCTCCTAACTTTTATGACATGCACTTTTGTTTGCCAAATCTCAGCTCTGATTCTGAATTCTCATCTTGAGGACAAATTCTTAGAGTCCACCTGAGTTAGCAAGTCTTTTGAATGAGGTATAAACATTTTCCATTATTGTACCCAATTATCTTTATGAAGTTCTGTCAAGTTATGACAGACTTTGGCTCATTATTTTATTTAAGATGATGGAATTGAAGTACAAAATGTACGAAAACCCAATATAACTTTAGGATTCCTGTCCCCCAGATATGCGGCTCCCTCAGACATGTTACCTTTCATCAAGGAGATGCAGGAAACAGGACATAGATATCTAAGAAAATGTATTTAATAAGTTGAAAACAGGCATGCCAGTTCATCTGGTTGCATGAAGAGTATAAAGCCACCATTTACAACCCTAAAAAATGAAATAACAGAAGTCCTTTAGGGAAGGACTGATCAGATTTGCATTTCACGCTAATATTTTACATTTCCCCAATCCATTGTGTCAGTTACCTGTTCAAATATTCACATTTTCTTCTCTCTTAATACTGATGGATGCCATTCCAAAAGGTTGTAATTACAGCACAATTTTTAAAAGACTCTATGCATTTAACCTTTGTTGCTTTTTTTCTTTTAGCCCCATATAATATCTTCTCTGTATCTCTAGTAAAGGGGCAATAACTTCTCTTTCTTCATAAGTCTCTACAATATTATACAAAGAGAATGTAAAAAAAAAAAATAGTATGACTACATAATGCTGAGTGAAATAAGCCAGACAGAAAATGATAGCTACTGTATGATTTTGCTTTTAATACAGAATATAGGGGACATAGAGATACACGGAAGCTGGAGATGGTTGAACATTTAGCTAACAAGGTTGAACTTAAATGTAAGGGAATGGATAGAAGTGAAGGCAGTTCATTAGTGGATTTATAAGTAGCATTGCCATATTGAAGGTGAACATGATTGACAGGGGTTGTATAGAGCCATGTATCCCACCGATTAACACTAAAAATATCACTAAGTTCTTGCATGAAATGACTTCAAAGTTATGCATCGTGTACAAATAGTTCACAATAATGAGGCATGGGGGGAAGCTATTATTGCATGCTATGGGTTATGTTTAACAGGAAGACATCAACAGTTCCACAGCAATGCCAGGGGTAAATAATTGGGGAGGAAGGACAAGAGTTAAGGGGAGGTTTAGATTTTCTATTTGGTGAGGGTGCGTTTATCAGTTATTTTTCTCTTGGATGCAATGAAAATTGTCAAAAATTGAGAGTGTTGATGATTAAACCAGCAAGTGAGGGTAATGTAAGATATGGAATATTGACTTTGGATGTTATACATAAAGCCCAATAGATGGAGGTGGCTGAAGGATACACTGACTGAGAAGTGCAATGGCAAACTGTGTGTATGCATATGATTGAATATTGTGCTGCTACAGAAAGGAATGAAGTTGTAAGGCAGGCAATATTGTGAATGACCCTATAGGACATTATGTGATGCAAAATAAGCCAGAAACAAAAGAGCAAATATTGTATAGTCTCATTTAGAACATGCTTATTTAAAAACTGGGGTCTAGGTTGTAAACTCTTACAGCAGTCACATTTAGTCTAGAGCTGTAATTGTTATTTCTAGATTTTGAAAGGCAGTGTTGTATATGTAGAACATGGTATTTCCCTAGAACTTTGGGTGCCTGTGGACATCTAAGACTCAGAATAGGAGTTGTGCAGGTCTGAAAGTCAGCATTGTCACATACAACAACTATTAAAGAAATTGAAAAAGAGATCAGGCTTCAATTAGAGATAAGAACAAAGCCCATTGGGCTGAGACTAAGGTATATCAGAATACAAGCATAAGGACTAAGGTATAATACAAAATACAAAGGAGGACATTGTCTATATTTCAGAACATCACCTACTGTATGAGACTAAAGGAAGAGAGGTTTATTTTGTTCCAAATCTAAATTTTCTGAAGCACATAATCTAACTCAAACTGTCTGGATAAATCACTAAACAACCCAAACACTTGGAGCCTGGAATAGGAATGAGGGCTTTTAATTCTGTACAGCTTAATGTAATGCCTGGGTACATCCCAGAATAAGTTGAGCAGACAATTAAAAAGTATTGGCAAAGTCCCTTGAGAAAGGGGAGAAAAAATATGGACCTATTAAATTTTACCACCAGGGAAACCCCTGATACTATCTCAAACATTAGGGACTTCCAAGCCAATAGGCCAAGCCCTTGATATTGAGTCTTGCTCTTGTGAAGCTTATTTATGTAGTGGAGAAGCTAAATCTACCTATAGTTACATCTATGAGTTACTTCCAGAAGACCTCTTTGGTTGCTCAGATGTGGTCTCTCTCTCTCTCTCTAAGCCCAACTCTGCAAGTAAAATCATTTCTCTACCCTTTATATGGAACATGACATCCAGTGGTGAAACTCTCACTAGCAATGTTGGATATTATTGCCAAGGATTAGCCTGGCCCTGGCACTGTGGGATCAACAATGCCTGCTTGACCAAAAGGGAGAAAAGAATTCTTACCAATAAGGTATCAGTGGCTGAGAGAGTTCAAATAAGATTGAGAGGTTATTCTGGAGGCTACTCTTATATAAGTTTCAGCTAGATATTGCTATTTGCCATGGATTGCCAAAGCTCAATCAAAACCATTCCTGCCAACCCTAAAGAACCTAGAAGTCTATTTAGGATTCTACAAAGGTTCCATGCACCATGATTACCTTTCAGAAACTACATCCTCCAGATGGGCTCCTAGGCCAGATAAGTCCTGAAACCCAGAGGGGCCAGTCTCTCCAGAAAATCAACTAGTTCCTATGCCATATTATCAAAACCCTTTCCAACATGAAGAAGTTATTGGAAGAAAGATCAAAGGAGAAGGTGGAATAAAAGAGAAGATAAGATTTAACAAATGAGTATGACTGCTGAATCATTATAATGATATTTCCTTCTATCAGCAGTGTCTTGGAACAGCTAGAAAGAAAAACCTAAAATTGCAGAACTGTAAGCCATACCAAACTCTGAAATCTGTTCTACAACTAATTATTTGTTTGTGTGCTTTGAAATTTATCATGTTTTTGTATGTGTCATTTTTCTTAATAAAAAAAAGTATGACTTACTTAAATTGGGAAATGGAAATATTGAGACAAAGAATATAGTTTTAATGAGTAAGCATTTTTTATCATAAACCTGTGTATTGCAACCTTCTGACACATTTGAGATCTGAGTTCACTAATATGCAACTAATCTGATATCCAAGGATAAACAGATGCCATCAGGGAGCAACAAGAATCTTTCCTACCTGAGACAGATACCATAAGGCCCCATTAAGAAGAGTTTTAGTTTCCCAAGCAATGGGGTGGCTTAAAAATAGAAATTTATTGACTCACAGTTTTGAGGCCAAGAGAGCTCCAAAATTGAAGTATAACAAGGTGATGCTTTCTCCCCCAGAGACTGTAGTATTCTGGGGATGGCTTCATTAATCCTTGGTCTTTGTCATTTCTGTCACATGGCAATGCATATGGAAGTGCATTCTCCTTTGTCTTCCAGATTCCTTTGACTTTCAGTTTCTGGCTGCTCCTTGTGGCTCCCTTTCTGTGTCCAATCTTCTTTGCTTACAAGGACTTCAGTCATTTTGGATTAACACCTACCCTCATCCAGTTTGGGCACATCTTATCTAATATCTTTACATCTTTAATGATCCTATTTACAAATGGGCTCATGCCCACAGGACCTGAATATGCCTTTTGTGGGGGACACGATGGAATCCCCAACAGAATTCAACTAAAATTGTTAATAAATTAATGAAGACAAAATGCTGGCTAATGAGATATTACACAACAGCTGGGGGTACATATACATATGGAATTCCTATCTACTTGCAGATTCTTCTCCGTGGACCTCGTTAGAAGTTCACAAAAATGTTTGGTGGAAATCTTGAAAACCCAACCCCCATGAGACAGGGAAGATATAGGGGAAAATCAGCCACTGTGGAAAAGGAACTACATCCCACCCAATTCCTTCTTTCCTACTATCCCTCCAAACAAATCCTTAAACTGCTAAGGAAGGACAAAAAATAAATGCCTCATGGCACTGGTGAAAAACTATTGCAACTGGGGGAAAGAACTAAAAAACCCTCTATGCCCTAGAGAGGGATAACTGGGCCCAGAACTGCAGCTTGGGAAAAGACAGAAACATTGATAAGGTCAAACCACCAAGATTCAGGGACTGAGGCTTAATTAGAACAGCCATGGAAGCCCCTCCATCCCTAACACCAGTCCAATAAGCACTAATCAATAAGAAGTAGTAGAATATCACTATGGGTATTATAAGAACATGAAGTACAGATGCTCTCAGGTGTAATGCAATGGGGAGATTTAAAGCTGAGGGGAGAGAAAACATTAAGAAAAATATTCTGGATAGGCAGCCAACTAAAAGCAAGGTATTTTTTTTAAAAAAGGAATTTGAAGACTGTAACACTCTGAAAGTAACCATAACAACAACAACAACAAAAATGCCCAAACTGCTTAACTCCTGACTAAGTTGGCTCACAACTCACAACTAAAGTTCCAGCAAAGGAAATGCATGTTCATTTCCTAGCATAAAATCTATCTTGTACAAGGTATCTGGCCCTTAAGAAAATGTTATGAAGCACTTGAGAAAAAGTTAAACAACACAGCAAACTGTTAAGAGATGAAGTAATCACCAGAATCAGACAAGATATAACACTGATGTTGGAATGATCAGACTGGGCCTTTAAAGTGACTATGATTAATATGTCAAGGAGTTCAATGAAAATGGTAGATAATGTACAAGATCAGATAGGAAATGCCTCAGAGAGAGAAAATATTTTTGAATCAAATTAAAATACTAGAAATAAAAAATATATAGTAACAGAGATGAAGAATACTTTTGCTGAACTTGATACACTAAGGAAAGAATCAGTGAACCTAAAGATAGGTCAATAGAAATGACCCAAAATAAAACATAAAGAAAACAAAAAGGAAGAAAAAACACAAAAAAACAAAAACACAACTGAGCAAAGCATCCAAAAGATGAGGAGAAGCATCAAGCAGCCTAACCTGGGTTGAATGAGTAATACAGAAAGAGAAGAGAAAGATAATGGGACAAAAGAAATATTTGAAGACATAATCAAGAATTTTCCAAAAGTAATGACAGACACCAAACCCCAGATCCAAAAGGCTAAGAGAACACCAGGCAAGAAAAATACCAAATGGGAAAAGAAACAAACAAAAAATCTCGTGTTGACATATCATATTCAAACTGCTAAAAAACAAAGACAAAGAAAATCTTAAAGGTAGTCACAGAAAAAGCATAATACATATAAAGAAATAAAGATGAGAATTATAAAAGATTTCTGGTCAGAAACCATGCAAGGCAAAAAACAATGAAAAGACATCTTTAATATACTGAAAGAAGGAAACTCTCAAGCCAGAATTCTATATTTATGGAAAATATTTTTCAGATATAATGGAGACAAACAAATGGAAAAGATTGAGCAGATCTGTACTACAAGGAATATTAAAATTCTCCAGGAAAAAGTAACGTGATAGCAGAAAGAAATTTGGATGTAAACAAAGAAATATTCCATTGGAAGTGGAATAAATGAAAGTAAAAATTATATTTGTTTTTGTTATTTTGAATTCCATTAAAAGATAACTGTCTAGGGCCACGATGGCTCAGTGGCAGAGTTCTAGTCAGCCAGGCCAGAGATGTGGTTTCTGTTCCTGGTGCCTGCCCATGTGAAAAAAAAAGACAACTGTCTAAAGCAAGAATAGTAGCAATGCATGATTTATTTATAACATATATAAAAGTAAAACATGATACCATTACCACAAAGAATGACAAGGAGGAATGGGAAATATTATCACAATAATGGTTCATACTACATGTGAAGTGTGTAATAATCTTTGAAGTTCATGTCAGTTTGAAGCTAATATGTACCCCCAGAAAAGCTATGTCCTTTAATCCTCATTCAATACTGCTGAGTGGGAGCTTTTTTATTGTTTCCATGGAGATGTGACCCACTCAACTGTGGGTGGTAACCTTTGATTACCATGGAGATGTATCTCCACCTATTCAAGGGTTTCTTCCCTTTTAAGAGGGAACCATTTTGGAAAAAGCTTTAGAGCCATCGAGCTGATAGAGCCCATAAAGACAAAGACTTTGGGAGTTCCATAAAGAAAACACCCCCAAGAAGGCCATTGAAGAAGCCTGAAGAGAAAGCTAGCAGACCTCACCACATGCCTTTCCAGCTGAAAGAGAAATCCCAAATGTCATTGGCTTTCTTGAGCCATGGTATCTTTCCCTGGATGCCTTAATTTGGACATTTTTATAGCTTTGCCAGAATTTAGGCATTCTTATGGCCTTGTAGAACTATACTTGTAACTTATTAAATTCCCCTTTTAAAAAGACATTCCAACTCTGGCATATCGCATTACAGCAGCTTACTAACTATAACAGATTTGGTATCAGGGAAGTGAAGGGCTACTGCAGTTTGCAAATACCAAAATATCGGAACAGCTTTTTAAATGGATAAGGAGAAGATTCCAGAAGAGTTGTGAGAAGCTTAATAGACAAGGCCTAGAATGCTTTGAAGAGACTGTTGGTAGAAATGTGCACTTTAAATACACCTCTAATGAGGCTTTAGACAGTAATGATGAACAAGTAATGATGAACTTCCTTCCAAACTGGAAGGAGGGCATTCTTTGTAGATGGAAGGCAGAATTTGTGAGTGATAAACTTGTATATTTAGCAGAGGAAATTTCCAAACTAAATGTGGAAAATGCAGTCTGGCTGCTCTTTGAAGCTTATAGTAAAATGTGAGAGGAAAGAGATAAGTTAACAACTGAACTCTTGAGTACAAAGAAAACAAAATCGCTGTTCTGGAAAATTCTGGGTTTCCAAAAAGTGAGACCCAGGGAAGAGGGCCCCATGTGGGGATTTAACCAAGCATGGAAATAGTCAGCCACTACAGCACAAGGGAGGATTGGAGATGGAGTTATCCAGAAAGTATTTGTGGATAGTCCTTTTGTCTGATGGGAATGATCCCAGCATATTGCATACAAAACCAATGAGTGTGTTGTGGGATCTGTATAAATGGAACAACTGCCAGTTTGGACTGAAAGGGACAGAAAAGGATCAAAATGAAGAAAAAATAGCTTTAGAGGCAGAGCCATGGAAACTAAGGTCTGGAACCAGAAAACCTTGGGCCAGGAATGTGGACCCACTAATACAAGTGGAGAGGGTGAGTTTGCCTTGGAAACAGCAGGTGAGCCTTCTGCTTCATTGTTCAGGAAGAGTTGTTCCACTTTAAGCCCCAGAGAGTATGGAGCTCATAAACTGGAGGTTGGGGGGTACCTGGCTGCCACCCCATTGTTCTGGAGGGGTTAAGTGTGTGCCCCAGAGATGCAGAGATCCCAGGAACAACCCCAATATATGGAGAGGGTAGAGTTGAGAAAAAGGTTGTCCCCCACCCCCCAACAAACCCCAGTGTTGCAACTCATCCCAGCATTTAGAGAGAGAGTAAGGCCACTGCATAAACCCTTGGAAAGGGTAGAATTGCTGCTTTCTAAAGCCCCAAGAATAAATGATTCTCAGACTTTGAAATCAATGGGGTTTGCTCTGAAGGTTTTTGAAACTGTTGGAGTCCAGTGACCCCTGTGTTCCCTTCAATTTCTCCCTTTAGAAATGGGGACACGTATTGTATGACTGTCCCTTCTTTGTGTATTGGTAGCAGATACTTGTTGAGTTTCACAGGTCCAGAATCAGAGGATAATTTTACCTTAGGACAGACCTTTCCTGTAGCTGACTTTGATGAGATTTTGTACTGTTTCTGATTTTGTATTGTATTTGTATTATTATGGTTTAAGGCTTCCTGATATTGTTATTGAATGAATATATTTTGCATTTGGAAAGAACATGTCTTTCTGGGATTCAGAATGTAGAATGTGCCAGTTTGAAGCTATTATGTACCCCAGAAAAGCCAAGTCCTTTAATCCTCACTCAATACTACTAGGTGTGATACTTTTGATTGTTTCCATGGAGATGTGACCCACTCAAATGTGGGTGGTATCCTTTGATTAGATGGTTTCCATGAAGATCTGTCTCCACCCATTCAAGGTGGACTTGCTTCCTGTTTAAGAGGGAACCATTTTAGAAAAAGTTTTAAAGCCATCAGAGTTGACAAAGCCCACATAGCCAGAGACCTTTGAAGATTAATAAAGAAAATGCCCCCTGGGAAGTCACTGAAGAAGCCTGGAGAGAAAGCTAGCATACCTCACCATCTGTCTTTCCAGCTGAGAGAGAAACCCTGAACATCATTGGCCTTCTTGAGCCAAGGTAACTTTCCCTGGATGCCTTAATTTTGACATTTTTATCCCTTTGCCTTAGTTTGGACATTTTCACAGCCTTAGAACTAAAAATTTCAACTTAATAAATCCCTCTTTTAAAAAGTCATTCTAATAAACTAGAAAACTTAGAGGAAATGACCAACTTCCTAGAAAGGCATGAACAACCAACATTGACTGGAGAAGAAATAGACAACCTCAACAAACCAATCACAAGTAAAGAGACTGAACCAGTCATCAAAAAGTTCCCCAAAAAGAAAACTCCAGGACCAGATAGAATTCTACTAAGCATTCAAGGAAGAATTAGTACCTCCTGTTCAAATGCTTAAAAAAAATTGAAGATGATGGAAAGCTATCTAATTAATTCTATGAAGCCAGTATTACCCTCATACCAAAGTCAAACAAAGATAATACGAGAAAAGAAAATTACAAACCAATTTTGCTAATGAATATAGATGCAAAAATCCTCAACAAAATGCTTGCAAATCAAATTCAGCAGCACTTTAGAAGAATTATACCCCATGACCAAGTGGAATTTATTCCAAGTATGCAAGGATAGTTCAACATAATAAAATCAATTAATGCAATACAATATATCAACAAATCAAAGCAGAAAAACACATGATCATCTCAATTGATGAAGAAAACGCATTTCACAAAATTCAACATCCTTTCTTGATTAAAGTACTTCAAAGGATAGCAATAGAAGGAACTTCCTCAACATTGTAAAGAAAATATATGAAAAACCCACAGCTAACATCATACTCAACGGGGAAAGACTGAGAGCTTTCCCTGTAAGATGAAGAAAAAGACAAGGATGCCCATTATCACCATTGTTATTCAACATTGTGCTGGAAGTTCTAGACAGAGCAATTAGAAAAGAAAACAAATAAATAAAAGGCATCCAAATTGGAAAGGAAGAAGTAAAACTCTCATTGATTGCAGATTATATGATACTATATGTAGAAAATTCTGAAAAATCCATAGCAAAGCTTCTAGAGCTAATAAATGAGTACAACAAAGGGGCTGGACACAAGCTCAACACCCAAAAATCAGTAGTGTTTCTATTCCCTGGTAATGAGCAATCTGAGAAGGAAATCAAGAAAAATATTCCATTTACTGTAGCAACCAAAAGAATCAAATATTTAGAAAAAAATTTAACCAAGGATACAAAAGACCTGCACATAAAAAAAAAAAAACTACAGGAAATTGCTAAAGGAAATCATGGAAGACCTAAATAAATGGAAGGGCATACCATATTCATGGATCAGAAGACTAAATGTAATTGAGATTGTCAATTCTACCCAAATTGATTTATAGAATCAATGCAATACCAATTAAAATTCCAAAAGCTTACTTTGCAAAAAAAAAAAAAAACCCAAGTGTATTTGGAAGGGCAGGCTGCCTTGAATAGCTAAAAATATATTGAGAAGAAAAATGGAGTAGAGAGTCTCATACTACCTGACTTTAAAGCATACTACAAAGCTACAGTGGTCAAAAAAGCATGGTACTGGCATAAAGATATATATATTGACCAATGGAATTGAATAGAGTATTCAGATATACACCCTCTCATGTATGGACAATTTATCTTTGATAGGACAGTCAAGCCAACTCACCTGGGACAGAGCAGCTTCTTCAATAAAGGGTGTTTGAAGAACTGGATATCCAAATGCAAAAGAATAAAAGAAGATCCATATCTCACACCTTACACAAAAATTAACTTAAAATGTATCAAAGATCTAAATATTAGATCAAAGACCATAAAACTTTTAGAACAAAATGTAGGGAAATATCTTATAAACCTCGTAATAGGAGGCAGTTTCCTAGATCTTTTACCCAAAGCATGAGCATTGAAGAAAGAAATAGATAAATGGGAACTCCTCAAAATCAAACACTTTTGTTCATCAAAGAACTTTGTCAAGAAAGTAAGAAGGCAGCCTATGCAATGGGAAACAATATTCAGAAACCGCATATCAGATAAGTGTTTAGTATCCAGAATATATAAAGAAATCCTTCAACTCTACAATGAAAAGATGAACAACCCAATTAAAAAATGGGCAAAAGACATGAACAGACACATCTCAGAAGAGGAAATACAAGTTGCTAAAAGGCACATGAAAAAATGCTCAACTTCACTGTTTATTAAGGAAATACAAATCAAAACCACAATGAGATATCATCTGACACCCACTAGAATGGTCATTATCAAAAAAATAAACTGAAATGACAAGTGCTAGAGAGGATGTGGAGAAAGATACACACTTACCCACTGTTGGTGGGAAGGTAAAATGGCACAACCACCCTGGAAGGCAGTTTGGTGGTTCCTCAAGAAGCTAAGTATAGAATTGCCATATGATCCAGCAATCCCATTGCTAGGTATCTATTCAGAGGATATGAGGGTAAGGACACAAATGAACATTTGCACACCAATGTTTATAGCAGCATTACTTATGATTGCCAAGAGATGGAAATAGCCCAAATGTCCATCAATAATGAGTGACCAAACAAGCTGTGGTATTTGCATATGATGCAGCATTATGCAGCAGTAAGACAGAATAAAGTCATGAAGCATGTAACAAGGTGGATGACTTGAAGACATTTGCTGGGTGAAATTAGCCAGAAACAGAAGGATAAATACTTTATGGTCTCACTAATATGAACTAACATTTATGAGTGAATTTGGAGAATTGAAGTTAAGAACACAGGTCATCAGGAGATAGAAACAGAGTAGAGATTGGGCAATTAGTGCTGAAAGAATGCAGATTGTGCAACAGGACTGAGTGTAAAAATTCAGAAATGGATAGCACAATACTATCTGATTATAGCACAATAATATAACTGCACTGAATGAAACTGAATGTGAGTATGATAGAGGGAGAAGGGGTGGGGGCATGTATGATACCAGAAAGAAAGATAGAGATTAAGGCTGAGACAGTATAATCTAGGAGTGCCTAAAGTGTACAATAATAGTGATTAAATATACAAATTAAAAAATGTGCATGAGGGAGAACAAGTGAATGTCAGTATTGCAGGGTATTGAAAATAGATGGTAAATAGCAAAGAGCACAATCAATACAAACTAGGGTCTATAGTCAGTGGTAACATTGGAATATGCTTCCACTGAATGCAACAAAGGCATTATGCCAAAAGTAAATATCAGCAAACAGGGGGATTGGTAAAGGGGTATGGATTCTTTGTGGAAGAAAAGGAGAAGTCTTCAGATAGAGTCTGGTGGCGAAGGCATGTCTATACACTTAGTCTGGCTTGCATGATGTGTGAATAAAACTGTTTAAGAATGAACAGAGAGGACTGAGCGGGTGCTGGCTCAAGGCCTCCAGCGCTGGCTGACCTGCTGGTGGGCGGCTACAGCGCGTGGGTCCAGAGTTCTGCGATGAGGAGAATTTCAGTTACCACAATCTTAGTTTTTCCAGAAGAGAGATACTAAAATACATTGAAAATGGATGAAATTGGGAGACATATCAAAAGGCTACCATCAGGCCCAGATGGTGTAACAAGCTAAAGAGTCCTTCATGAAGAAGAAAGTTCTTAAGCATCATGATGGTTCAGAAGCCCATGAGAAGAGGCCACCAATCATAATATCTTCAAAACAAGATATACCACCTCCTATTACAGATGTTTGTGAAATGAAGCATTACTTATGTGGCTGCTGTGCAGTTTTCAACAATATAGCAATCACTTTTCCTATCCAGAAGGTCCTCTTTCAGCAACAGCTGTATGGAATCAAAACCCGGGACGCAATACTTCAGTTGAGGAGGGATGGATTCTGAAATTTGCATCGTGGAATCCTTCTCCCACTAATGCAGAAGGCAACTACACTGGCCTTTGTGTTTGGTCTGTATGAGGGTTTTTACTTGCCTTCTCTGTAAGCACATCAGCACCCCAGAGCTTGTAACTCGGAGCATGGCAGCAGTACTTGCAGGGACAACAGAAGCAATTTTCACTCCATTTGAAAGAATTCAAACATTGCTTCAAGACCACAAGCATCATGACAAATTTACAAACACTTACCAGGCTTTCAGGTCACTGAAATCCCACGGAATTGGAGAGTATTGTCGAGGTTTGGTGCCCATTCTTTTCCATAATGGATTCAGCAATGTCTTTTTTTTTGGCTTTCAAAGTCCCATTAAGGAGTAATTGTCCACTGCCACAACTCACAGCGCTCATTTGCCCAATGATTTTTATCTGTGGAGGGCTCTTGGGTGCTATGTTAGGATTCTGTTTTTTACACTTAATGTTGTAAAAACTTGCATGCAGTCTCAGATTGGTGGGGAATTTCAGTCTTTCTCCAAAGTTTTCCAAAAAATCTGGCTAGAATGGGATAGGAAATTGACAAACCTTTTCAGAGGTGCCCATCTTAATTACCATTGGTCCTCATATCTTGGGGTATAATCAATGAGACTTACGAGTGCATGTTAAAGGTTATATGAAAGAATCATTAGTTAGGTGCCCTTTATAAACAAAATAAGAAGAACAAAATACCTAAGAAGAATACAATTCTGCCTGGTTTATAATCAGCCACATACTAGTATCTTAAGTCCAGGATACAGTAAACTATGGGCAGAACTGTTTCTTTAAATACCAAGAACAACAAAATAAAAGGTTTCAAGAGGAATTTTTTTTTTAATCATTAACAAGAGCTTTAGGCTAATGGTCTGATTAATAGTTCTCTAGCTGATAGCCTTTGAAAAGAAACCTACTAGTCAAGATGATTCTTTTTCCAAAACACTCTTATCCTTCCATTATGAAAAATAAGTGGCCATAAGCAGCAGAGAAAAGGCTTTCAGAGCCCAGTGACTTCTTAGGGTTATTTTTATTCCTTCATTTCTTGCTTCTTTACTCTTCAGAGGAGTTGCAAAGGTTAGTCTTCATTAAATTTGAGCACATACACACTACAATACAGAAGCACAACTTTTTCCGTATAGGCTTTTCACGATAAATAGCTTGTATTCGTTTTGAAAATAAGTACCTGTTGAGATACTATCCTGACTGTTTCTGTTAAAACATGATAGAATCAAGGAGCTAAAGAAAGATCCCATTTTGCTCTCTGAATTCAAAAGTTTTCTGTTTTTTCTGAATGTGACCTTAACCCTTCTAAAATATCCTTATATTGGTTTTGCTTATTTTATTGCCAAAAGATGAGGACTTAAATTTTATTATGGGCATTTGATCCTGTTAACAAGTTTCGTATTAATTGCATATAGATCAAACTCAGGTTAGCTATGTTTCTTTGGGTGCCGAGAGGCAATGTTGTTTGCTTGTTTTCCTTGAGTAGTATCCTGTTCCCTTGGATTGTTCCTTAAAGCAAAAACACTTCCATAAATTTTTATTTTAGAAGTCTATTAATAAGAGCCCAGTGTTGTTGTTTTTTGTTTAGTTTTGTTTTCTGGCTTCTAAATGTTGCAGAGGGGAGAAAACACAAAATAGCTTCCACCCCACAGTGTTAGCTGTCTTTTTATGTTATTCTTGGAAATAGATGCTTTTAGGGTTTTGACATTTTAGGATCCCAAGTTTACAATTGCATCATTCAAATAATGAGAGTTTGAAAGCATAAATAAATAAATAAATAAATAAATAAATAAATAAATAAATAAAGAGAAAGCTGGAGAAAATGCGGAGAAAGAGATGTTCCTGTTCACTGTCAGTAGGGAAATGAATGAAGTGCAGCCCCTCGGAGGGGGGCAGCATGGTGGTTCCACAGGAGGCTAGGGGTGGGCTTGCCATATGATCCTGACACCTCATTGCTCATTGTATACCTGGAGGAACTGAGTGTGGAAACATGAAAGGACATTTGCACACTGGTATTTATGGTGGCAGTGTTCCTGATCCATAATGAATGGAGATGGTACAATGATTAAAGAATGCAAAGAGGAAGGGTACAATGATTGAAGAATGGAAAGAGGAAATATGGTGTATACATTCTATGGACTACTAAGCAGTCACAAGAAGAAATGAAGTTGTGAGGCATGCAATTAGGTGAATGAAACTTAAGAGCAGTATGTTGAATGAAATGTCAAGAAAAAAGACAAATATTATCATGACTCAATCATATGGAGTAACTATAATAAAAAATTTGGTGAAAAATTTGGGGCTTATTGCAAAAGGTCCTGGATTGTAAGCTCTTATAGCAGTCACATATATTCATGAGGTGTAACTGTTAATTCTAAATTCTGAGATACTGAGCTGTTTGTATATGACATGGTCTTTCCCAGAAACTTTGGGTACTTATGTGACACCTGAGACTCAGAGTTAGAAACTATGAAAGTGAGCCATACAAAAACAAGAACACACAAGCACAGTATAAAAAATTGAAAAGGGGATCAGACTTCAACTGGAGATATGAATGAAGCGGATCTGGATAGGACTAAAGTATACTAGAAGACTGGGTAAAGGATGATATCGCTCGTATTTTAAAATCTCAACTTTTGAGTGAGACTAAAGGGAGAGATATTTACTTGTTACAAAATATATACTTTGGATAGTGCATTTCCTAATTTAACTTTTCTGGTCTGTTTAGTTGAATACCATAAGTACATGGAATCTTGAATAGGGAGTGAGATTTTGTTGGTTTGTCCAGGTTAGTGTGATGCTGTGATAAATCCCAGAGTGATTTGGGCAGTGAATAAAGAAATATTTGCAAAGTCCCCTTGGAATAAGAAGAAAGGAGGAAATGTTCAACTTCCCCATTTGGAGAATTTCTAATACTCTCACAAGCAACAGGGACAACCAAATCAATAGGCCAAGCCATGAATCTTGGGGTTTACCTTTATGAAACAGAGGATAAACTAAGCCTACTTTAAATTAGGTCTAAAAGTAACCCCCAGGGCGGGCCACGGTGGCTCAGCGGCAAGAACGCTTGCCTGCCATGCCAGAGGATCCGGGTTCGATTCCCGGTGCCTGCCCATGTTAAAAAAAAAAAAAAAATTTAAAAGTCACCCCCAGAGAACCTCTTTTGTTGCTCAGGTGTGGCGTCTCTCTCTAAGCTGACTCAGCATGTGGACACACTGCCTTTCCTCCTGCATGGGATATGACTCCCAGAGGTGTAAATCTCCCTGGCAATGTGGGACAGAAAGCTTGAAATAAGCCAGGATCAGGCATCAAGAGATTAAGAAGGCCTTCTCAACCAAAAAGGGGAAGAGAAAAATGTGACAAAATAAAGTTTCAGTGGCTCAGAGATTTCAAACAGAGTCGAGAGGTTATCCTGGAGGTTATTCTTATGCATTATATAGATATCTCTTTTTAGTTTATTGTGTTTGGAGTGGCTAGAGGAAAGTACCTGAAACTGTTGAGCTGTGTTCCAATAGCCTAGATTTTTTAAGACAATTTTATAAGAATATAACATTTACAATGTGACTGTGGGATTGTGAGAACCTCATGCCTGATGTTCCTTATATCCAAATATGGAAAGATGAGTAAAAATTATAGATATAAATAAATAAATAAATAAATAATGGGGGGCAAAGGGTAAAATCAGTTGAGTAGATGGAAACACTAGTGGTCAATGAGAGGGAGGAGCAAGGTGCATTGTATTATGAGTTTTTCTTTTTATTTCTTTTTCTAAAGTGATGCAAATGTTCTAAAAAATGACCATGGTGATAAATACAGAACTATGTGATGATATCATGAGCCATTGATTATGGATTATGTATAGAAAGTATGTGTGAGAAGATTTCTCAATAAATTTTTTTTAAAGCCATTCTGTTTCTGGTATATTACAATTCTGGCAGCTTTTACAAACTAAAACAAAGGGAGACTCTTATTAACTAGAGATATACAGTGTAAACCCTAGGGAAGACACTAAAAGAATTTAAAACAATTGTCTTTTTATATTCTTCACTTATGCTATAATAAAAATATCTAAATATTGGGAAGTAAACTGATGACGGATTGCTTAATTTTTCTATCAGATATTTGCTGCCTTAGGATATTGCAATTTGTATTAGCCTCATACAAATGCCTCCAATTAACATGACTATACTCAATAATTATTCAGTTACTATCTCAGAGGGATTGTCTTGTCTCTTCACAGACTGTAATTTTCTTGATGTTGGAGAATGAGCTTTGCTTTCTAAGTTTTATATGGACCAAAATTGAATAAGTTGTATTTATAAATGTGAGCCTTGGTAGTAGATGGTCGCTTATTCTTAATTTTCCTTCCCGTCCCAAATCTTTGCCATCCTGGGCAACGATCTATGGCCAATAACACTGGTTTCTGGCCAATGTTACCATAACACAATTTCACCTTTCTTTGGGCTGTTCCTGCTAGCCCTAAATGCAGGTTCAACTTATCATATTTCTGACATATGTTACATCTTGCTCCCCAATAAAGGAGATTAAGTTTTGGTTAATGCTGTCAGTGACTCATGTTTCATTTTGAAGCCCTGTCAGAAATTGATAAAACAAAGGAAGAATGCCAAGGAATGTTATAGGTTTTCTTGCACTGTAAGTGGGAGGAGGTTAGACTGGATGATAGCTTCAAGATCTTTTTGATCTAAAATTCTGTAATTTTGCCTCTTTCATGTCCACTTAAAATAGCAATCAAGACTACAGTCTCACTAAGAATATACCATGATTGTGACTGAGAAAGAAAAGCCCTAACAAGACCTATCATTTTAAGGACATTTTAACTCCTTGTAGCCAGAAGACTAGATTGATGGCAGAATTTTTTAATTATGTATGTGTATGTATGTATGTATGTATGTATGTATGTATGTGTGTGTGTGTGTGTGTGTGTGTATTGATGGGGTCCAGTCAAACCTCTTGTTCCAACACAGCTCTTGAAGAGGTTGGGTTGGCACAGCTCCAAGACCAAAGAACATACAAGGCAGAGTTAACCATGGATTTTATTGAGACTTACAAACAAGAGAAAACCTTTCCCAGTGGTGGCCTAGAAAATGGAAGTCAATGTTCTACAAAATGGCAGGAAGAGGGTGGGCCACCATAGCTCAGTGGCAGAGTTCTTGCCTGCCATGCTGGAGACCTGAATTTGATTCTTGGTGCCTGCCCATGCAAAAATAAAAGTTGGGGTGAGGGGGAAAGGAAGTACAAAGGACAGCTTTTAAGGATTTAGGACAAAGATATTCTATAGGGTATGAGAATAGAGTTTCAGCAGGATCTCATGATACAAGGGTCTGGAGGTTTGTTATCAACAATGATCAAAGGAAGTGAGTTTTAATGCTTTGTTTATGATACCATCTGTACATTCTTTCCGTGAGGCGGTCTGATGTCCTTTACCTTCTCTCCTGGTCACTGTAGACAGCTATATGCATCTTGTAAAGTATCAAAACCAGGGCTTTGGTATCCAGATCTTTGATAACCAGATCTTCCAGCCCTTGGTCTAGAACTCTCCTCAAACTATAACTGAAAGTCCCACTTCTCTGTTTTTCCCATTCTTGGAGAAGTGTGCTGCTTAGAATGAAGTATCAGGGAATCAAGACCACAAACATATTCAGAAGGCAAACCCAAGTCTTGCCCTTGCCTCACACCCGCAAACACTTTCATTGCTTTTTAGTGGCTGTTTGCCCACGTGCATTCTTCCTGTCCCCTCTGTCACATACAGAGAGTGGAAAATAAAGCCAGCTTCCTTGTATCCAGAAGGATACTCAGAGCCCTTTGCTGAGTTCCTAACGTGCCATCTAACTTTCATGAGGGACCAAGTCAATTCTATTTTTTCCTCTATTTGTTTAAGCCAAGATAGCTCAGTCACTTACCTCAAGACTTTAAAGGAAATGATATAAAAAAGTCCTCACAAGCAAAACCCTTTGGGGTTCAAATGCTTGGAAATGTTATGCTGTTGGTCTTTTTGTTTTCAGTTCCTTTGGCAACATTGCAGCAGTAGGGCTTTCCAACTCTTAGAGCTCTCAGAGTTTGATTTGCCATTTCAAAGATCTTAAGAAAGCAAAGGATCTCAGCTTTGATATGCATTTCGATTAATGAAATAGCATCTCCTAATTGATATAAAGCACAGAGGGAATTTTTCAGAAAACGTTTCAGAACATTTGGCCCCAGAGGTAGTGGTTTTCCCATCATCAAAGCATTTAAGCAGATGCCAGGCAACCCCTCCACAGTAACATAAGGAAGTTTAGTGGTCTCCACTGATTGTCTGCCCAGCATTCCCCTTACCCCTTTTCCTCTTATAAACCTTCTTTACATTCTTACCATTGGTTTCCAATGGAGGTGTTTATATTCTTATTTGACTCTGGATCTCTGGATGCAGTAAGTGAGTCTAACAATGGGCAAATTAGTGAAGAGATTTTTCCTGATACTTTTCAAACTGGACCTGAGAGAGACATCAGAGCGTAGAGTTGAGGATTTGAGGCTGTGGAGTCAGTTTCCCTCCATTCATGTCATAGCTCCTTCACTTAAGAGTTAGTTCAGAACCTCTCAGCCTCTCCTTCCTCACTTATATAACAATTTTAATAAGAAAATAATACCTACCTCATGGGGTTGTCATGAGGACTGAATGAGTTGATGCACATAACTCACTCCCTGCAAGTTTTGACATAAACTCTTGATTAAAGTTACAGAGCATTAAAATTATATCTATGAATCAATCTCTCAATGGACACAGATTTGTAAGAAGTGATCTAGGTGATGGAAAGGGAAGGTCCTTGTACCTTCAAGTCTGTCCCCAGTTTTCCAGGAAACCAAATGTGTCTCTGCTCTCCCAATAAATTCTCCTTTTTATCTGCATGAAAATGGAATTTCTATCATTTTCCATGGAACAAAAGGATTAGATAATAGACATTGGGTAATAGCAAATGGCTTTTATAAAAGCTTGCCACTATGGAATTTGACACTTCGATGATTCTGTATCTAAATCAGATTGACCGATGCACCATGCCCTTTGGGTCTAGCTGCTGCTATTAAATATGGTGCCACAATAACAGCCACCAGCTTAGACATATGAATCAATCACTACATTAGAAAAAGGGCACTCAGCACTTACTTTCCAGGAGGCAATTAAAAAGGTTATAAGAAGATACAGGTGTCAACCCATGGTTGAAAGACATTCTATACCTCAAGATAAAAGTCAAAACTATTATTTTTCTCATCACCCAGAAAAATTAATTTAAAAAATCTTAATCTTGAGTCTATTCTTTCTCAGCCTCTAGATCTTAAGTAATATGTTGATAATATTAGCCTTTATTTTTATTTTGTCTATTGTTGCTTTCTGGAGGAAGTTAACAAAAAAATTATTCAAACTCTATAAAGAACAGGAGAAAAAAGTTTAATCCTGGAATAAGGTATTAATAAATAGTCTTTAAGCTTATATTTCTTTTCCCTTTTTCTCTTTATAGTGGCATTACCTGCTTCCTAGCTTACATGGGTAGGTGTGAATTACGGTAGATTATTACAGTAGATGCCAGATAGTTAGAATGGAACTGGAATTGCCTGGAAAGCTTAATGGACTTAGTCATGGCCAGGATCATGTGTCAACTTGGACAAGTGGTGGTACCTGGTTGTCTGGTCGGGCAAGCACTGGCCTGTCTGTTGCCATGAGGACATTTCATGGACTTAAATCATGACAATGTTAACCTCATCCACAGTTGATTGCATTTGCAGTCAGCTAAGGGGAGTGTCTTCTGCAATAAGTGATGTTAAATCTAATCACTGGAGACTTTTAAGGAGGATTTAGAAGAGACAATCACTTTTTCTGCTTCAGCCAGCCAGCTTCTCCTGAGAGTTAGTTGAGGATCTCCATTGGAGCTGCCAGCTCATGGTCTGCCCTACACACCTTGTTCTCTACAACCTCATGGTTACATGAGACACTTTCATAAATTTTATATTTACAGATATCTCCTGCTGATTCTGTTTCTTTAGAGAACCCTAACTAATACAGATTTACGTGTGAAGAGGTATTTTAGTACAGAATAAACTTGCTGAAGAATCCCTGTATAGCTAGAAAAGTGGGAAATAAAGTGCATTATTTGGGAATGGGTTTCTTTTACTTTTCCTGAATTCTTCTCAGAATTTTCCCTCTGTTGGAGTGTATGTGTTAACAATAAATTAAAATTAAAATTACCCAGAGCTTTTCAAAAAACGTGTCACATAATAAAAACAAGGGGGGGTTGAATTTAGAAGATATAGTTTTAAATTCTAGCTCTACCTCAACTATTGTGTGTCCTTGGGGAAATCTCACTCTGGGAGTGCTGAAAGAGGAGAAAGAGAGAAGAGGGAAGAAAATATATTCAACACATAGCAGCAAAAAACTTGCAAAGTATAATGAAACACATTAATATACACACTCAAGAAGCCCAAAGAAAAGACAAGCAAGAAGACAATCTTCCCAGATACAAGTAGTCAAATGGGCAGATGAAAAGTGCAGGGGGAGAGTCCTGAAAGTTGTAAGAGTAAAGCAATGTGTTATGTACAAGGGAACTCCAATAACTGAAAGCTGAATTCTCATCAGAAACCATGGTGGCCAGAAGACAGTGAGTGGAAATATTTAAAGTGCTGAAAGAAAACAATTGCCAACCATGAATTTTATAGCTGGCAGGACTGTTTTTCAAAGAGTAGAGAAAGATTAAGATGTTCCCAGGTAAAGAGAACTGATGGAGTTCATTACTCCTACGCCTACCCTATGGTCAATGCAAAAGAAAATTCTTCAGAGTGAAAGAAAGGGAAATTAGACAATAGAATGAAATTGTACAAAGAAATAAAGAACTCCACTAAAGGTAACCATATGGTTGTTATAAAAAAATGACTGGACTACTGTATTGTCTTTTTTTTTTGGCATCTAAGTCCATTTTACTCCTTACAGTTTCTAAAATGCAAATTTATAGAAATTAATGAAGAATCTATGGTTTTGGAAATAAAATGTATAAAAATATAATTTGCACAAGTACAACAAAAGAGTGGGGAATGGATGAGTATGTTAGTTTGCTAGCTGCTGGAATGCGATATACCAGAACTGGAATGTCTTTTAAAAATGGGAATGTAATAAGTTACAAGTTAAGAATTCAAGCCTATAAAATTGTCCAAATTAAGGCATGCAGGGAAAGATACCTTAAGTCAAGGAAAGCCGATGGGTCAGGAACATCTCTGTCAATTGGTTAGTTACGTGGCTGGCATCTGCTGGTCTCTTGCTCCTGGGCTCTGTGGCTTTCAGCTTCTGTTCCTCATTTTGTTTCTCCAGGGCTGGCTTTCATCTCTTGGCTTCCCTTGGCTCTCTCCAGGTTCTAGTTTGCTTAACATCCCATGGTGATGTCTGCTGGGCTTCAGGTATCTACAAATATCCGTGTCTCTGTTGTCCATGTGTCTGAATCTCTGTCAGCTCTGCTGTGACATTTCTGTCAGCTCTGAGGCTTCTGTCATTTCTAAATTCTCTCTAAAATGTTTCCTCTTTTAAAAGATTCCAGTAACCTAATCAAGACCTACCTGGAATGGGTGGAGTCATATCTCCATCTAATAAAAGTTAATACCCACCATTGGGCGTGACAAAACTCTATGAAGATAATCTAATCAAAGAATTCCAACCTACATTATTGAATCAGGATTAAAAGAAATAGCTACCTCCACAGGTTTGAATTGGGGTTAAAACATGGCTTTTCTGGGGTGAATAATATTTTCAAACTGGCACAATGGGTATAAAAGCAGTGTTTGCGTTTGCCATTTAAATTAAGTTGTTATCAAATCAAACATGACTTTTACAGATTTAGAATGTTAAATTCATGCCCCATGGTAACCACAAACAAAATATATGAAAAAACATATGCAGAAGTAGATGAGAAGGGAATCAAAGAGTTACACTACAAAAAAAATCAAATAAATATGAATGCAGGTATTAACAGAAGAGTTGAGTGACAAAAAGATACAAGACTTACAGAAGATAAACAGCTAAATGTTAGAAGAAAATCTTCATTATCTATAGTAATTGTAAATATAAATGGATAAACATTCCATTCAATATGCAAAGATTGGCAGAATGGATGAAAAAGCATGAGCCAACTATTTGCAAGTTAACATTAAGCCCAACTGTGCTTAGTAGTGATAATGGAAATAGATGGTGAAAGATTTCATGGAAATAACAAAAGAGCAATACTCCACATGCCAGATTTTATGCTAAGTAATTAAGAGGAAATGTACCTCTTGACCTTCACAAGATGATTTCAAGAGGCAATCTCCTCTCTGTGGGGCAAAAGGGACCAACTCATCATCTCCTGCCTTGCCTTTGCCTGAGATTCACAGGGAAATAGGGTTCAATTCTTCTTTCTATACAGAGGCATACCACTTCTGTAACATACTGAGGCTCAACTTTAAAAACCTCCACACAGATAATTTTTAAAAGGAAAAAAATCCAGTAACCCAACTGACTGTTGGGTTAATGTTATTGGAATATAAGGATAAAGGGAAAAATTAGAATCGGTAGAAAAATGCATGTTAAGTAGCTTGGTTACTTAACCAAGCAGATCATTATAGCTCTTCTTAGAGGGGCTGGCATATGGGAAGATTTCAAACTGCCAAGAAGTACAGTAAGTCAATTATAGGTTCTCATCCTAACCTTAGCACTTTTCTAAGAGAAAATAGCATTCTTGAATTTGAAAAAAAAAATGCAATGGCATCAATAAAAGATTCCACTAAACTGTACAGCATGGAGTAAGACATCCAATGTCTCAAGGCCATGAGCTCTTCAGTGGGAAAAGCTTTAAAGCAGATCAAACAAGAGAAAAAAGTCACAATTGTTACATGTCTGTTCCTCTATGAATGTGTGCATGGAAAACACAAACACATTTGGTATTTAAGTAGTTAAGAATCATCATTAAATAAATACCTCCATGTGGCTATTTCTGTCCAGGATGTCAAATATGATGCCTGAGACACACACCTCCAGCTCTTGGGACCAGGCAGACATAGTCAGGACCCAATTTCACCTGGGCTCTAATGAGCACCAGAGACTCACATTATAGACAAGCACTACTAATTAATCTGGCCTAGTATGGAAGGTGAAATTGATTTGCCTTGCTGCTCTATAGCATGTTTGTATATCGTACACAATAATCTTGAATTATTATAGGCAGAAAGACATGAAGTAATTTGAGATGATGTGTTACAATAAAATGAGCTATGAAATGGGAGCCCAGTGGTTTAAGTCCTCGTTCTGTGTATAATGCCTTAGACATAGTAGGCTCTCTTTCTTCACCTATAAAATGAAGAACTTACTGATGCTTGTTCTACCTACTTACCAGTATTTTTAGGACGATTCTGGAGGCAATATGTGGGCGTGTATTTACTGGGAGGCCAGGGGTTTTGTTAGGGGACTCTAGTAGTGATCAGGCAGGCATAATAGGGCCTGGGACAGGGTGAGACAATGTGAATAAAAAAGAGCTTTTGATGTCAAGAAATAGTCCTAAAAATTTTTACTTTTAATTATGAAAGAATTAAAGCATACAGAAAAATATGGACTAGAATATAACCAAAACCTGGGTATCCAGCAACAAAATATTTTAAGTGTTAAAATTGTGCCTCATTTTCTTATGAATTCTTATGGAGGGGGGGAAGGAAGGAAGAAAGGGAGGGATGGAGGGAGGGAAGGAAAGCAAGGGAGGCAAGGAGAGGGGGAGGAGAGAGGGAAGAAGGAAGGAAAATTTTAGACACACACAAAAATCCACCCTTATGTATTATTCCTCATTACTGTTTCAGATATTACTACTTTCCTTGCCTTGATATATGTTATTTCCTTATATTTTTTGAAACTTTTCTAAGTATATTCTTGGATAAGAGTAATCCATACTAACCTTCTTGTATTTTTTAAACTCTGCATAAATGATATCATACTCTACATATCTTTTGCAGCTTCCTTTCTCGCATAATATTTTGTTTTTAGATTTTTTTCAATGCATGTAAATACCTTATTCATTTAAAATGTTCTATATCCTCATTGCATGAGTATAAAAAAGTTAATCCCCTCATTCCCCTTTGGTGTGACAATTAGATTGTTTTGATGTTTTCACAGAACTATTCATATTATATTGCATATTACTAACAGTGCCATGAGAAACATTCTTCAACATGGAATTTATGAGAGGGCAAGTCATTCTCTAGGGTAGAAACTTCATACCGTATTGCTAGTTCAAAAGCTCAGGCACTTTTCATGGTACCAAATAACACTTCATCAACAATGAATAAGTTCCTTCACCCCCACATCTATGCAAACACTTGGCCTGATCAATTTTCTTAAACCTGGAAATGGTATCCCAATTAAAATTGCTATTTTAATTTTAATTTCTCATATTATGATTGTGATCAAGCATTTTTTCACGTATTTATTGAATGTTCTGATTATTTCTCTGGGACTTGCCTATTTATATTCTTTGTTCATTTTTGCTTTAGGTTATGTTATTTATGTTGTTTATTTTTATGACTACTTTATATATTCTAGATATTAACCTTTTTTGGATTGTTACATTCCAAGTATTTTATTTATTTCTAATTTCATTACATTGCTGTTGGAGAAGGCATTTGGCTGACTTTCATTCTTCAATATTTATTTAGATGTTTTATGCTCTGATATATATCAATTTTTGCAATTTTGCTTGAAATTGAGGGCAATGGTCTATACATATTTTTTAAAGCAAATGTTTACTGTATTATTTATGTTGTCTATAGCCTTAATAATTTGACTGATCAATTAACCATTATTGAAAGAATGCTAATATTTACAAAAAAGATTGATTAGTCAATGTCTCATTGAATATCTATCAATTTTTGCCTGACATATGTTTAAGCTATATTGTTAGATACCTACTGATAAAGATTTAAGTTCTTTCTAAAAGTTTATCATAAATCATGCAGCAATGAAGATTCTTGTTAATAAGTTCCCAAAAACATATGTATGTGTATCAGTAGGATAAAATCCTAGATGGAACTCAATCCAAGCATATGCACATTTTTAGTAATCAGAGAGATTTTGCCAAGTGATCCTATAGCTCAAACTGAAGAAGCTGATTAGAAGAAAATGCTTGGTTAGAGTTCAATATATTTTGAACACTAAGAATTACTATTATTAGAGAAGAGGGACCCTACAAATCGTATCAGTGTTAACCTTCTACTCTTCCAACTTCAACTCTTTCTCTGCATCTTGATAAAGTGGCTATCACTGCTACAGAATCCCAAAATAGATCCATGTACATTTTCAGAAACCATCGATTTTGATTTTTTATACACACACACACACACACACACATCTTTTCACCTGTTCCTCTGACATTAGGATGTTTGTGTAATAGACTTGGATGAAAACACTGAAAAGCCACATCTGCTGTCTCACAAATCAGAGTGTACATCTTGGAATAAGAGCATTAGAGATAAACTGCCCCTGCTTTTTGCCAGTCACTGTGAAAAGTATATAACAAAAAAGGATCTTGGAGGCTTTGAAGAATATCTGTGATAAATTATTGCAAGTTCCAGTTTTCATCTTCTTGAAAAATATTACCATCTTCCCTCTAAATTACCAGTGTAAGTTGTTACCAATAAATTCAAGCAGCCATTTTATCTACTTCAGACCAAAGGTCAAAATGCAGGCATCCAAACTGCACAAAGTGACTGTTTTTCTTCTGCAGACATGCAGCTGAATTTTTGTTCTTGAAAACAGCATGCAAAGGTTTTGAGAAAATATCACTGGTCTATCAGTGAAGTGCTCACCTTCAGGGAAATTTATGTCTTCTCGGGTAGGCTTCCTTGGGTTGAGGGAAAGAGGCAGAAAGTAGAACTGATCATATTGGAATCTTGACTTGAGGACTTCAAACCTGTGTGTCTTTGAGCAGTTTATTTAATTTCACTCTACTTTGCTTTCCTCCCTTATAAAATGGGGATACTAGACTTACCTTGAAGGTCTGTGTGTAGTATGAAGCACCTTGAAGCTTGCCTGGTTCATAGAAAGGCTTGGTGAATTTTATTTGTTGCTGTTAGCATTGCATTAGCAACTACAATAGCAGCAGTGGTATAGTGACTTGCCATCCGCTGTGTCATTTGATTGATAAAATAGGCAGAGAAGGCCTTAGTGTTCCCCTTTACAGAAGTGGTAAGTGAGATCCTGAAACATCATAATAGGCCTAAGATTACTGTCGAAGATGCCTAAAATCATAAAGATACCATTCGGTGGGTTGAGCTGGGAGTTTTAACCCAAGTGTCCTGACACCTAAAAAATAAACTACATAAGGTTATTTGTTTAGATGGCTTGGGCTTGGTAAGGTCCATCTGTTACTAATACAGAGAGAAATTCTGATGATTTCTAATGACATAGTTAAATATATTGGACACATCTCTTAATCTTCTCTGAGCCTCAGTGTTCACACCTGTTAAAGAGAGACAGTACCTTTTTCATGTGCTTATTATAAAAATCGTTGCAAGTTGCTATGTTACCTTGCACAGTGCCTGGAACATGGTAGACAGTATGCAGTAGTCATCAATTTTACATCGGCAATAACAGAAACAGTGGCAGTCACAGTTGTGTCGTAATCATAACCAGAAATACAAATATGTAAATATGAGACACTGGAGGAGCTGAGAGTAAAGGAGCCAGTAGACCTTCCACCGGACATGGATATGGAGGCACAGCCTGGCATAGACATCACTGGAATGCCACCCCAAGCTTTTCTTCTTTTCAAAACTCTTTTTCTGAAAGCCCAGCTCTGAACCTTGAAGCCCCTTTCAATTTTGCTAAAACTGCCAGAATGCAATATATCAGAAATTGATTGATTTTTACAATAGAGATTTACTAATTTACAAATTAGGCTGTGAAAACGTCCAACCTAAGGCATCACCAGGTTGATGCATGGACTCTGAAGACAGGCTGCTGGCATCTGGGACACTTCTGTCATGTGGGAAGGCACATGGCCAGCATCTGCTGTCCTTCACTCTGGGTTTTGTTGCTTTCAACTTCTGGCTTCACTGGCTTCCTCTCTGAGCTTCTAATGTGTAATCTCTTAGCTTCTCTGGTTCTTTTTCCTTTGAGCTTCTCTTAATTTCATTTCTTTTTTAGAGGACTCCAGTAAAAGGATTAAGACCCACCTTGAGGCAACTACTCAATTGAAATAACCTAATCAAGAGGTGCCACCTACAGTAGGTCTGCACCCACAGGAATGAATTAAAAGAACATGTCCTTTTCTGGGATATATAACAACTTCAAACCACCATACCTCCCAAGATGAATAACAATTTTTTTTTAATACTAGCTATTTTTCTCCAAGGAGGTATAGTTTTGTTTCATGCTTTCTACTAAGGGTTGGTTAAGCAGAGGTGAATGAAAGAGCCACAGGCACTTCTTTCTCTCATGGATTTAACAATCCACTAATCTTGAAAGCATGAAGCTACTTTTGCTAACTTGGAACTCTGGTACCCTACATTGATTCTGGCTAATTCCTTTGTATCTTCTAAGAATCACTTTCGGAAAATATTCTGCCTCAAAACTTTTCTTGATGCCTGTTCCAAGTTAGGTCCTTTTAGTATCCTTTTGATGTATCAACTTGGCTGGGTAACAATTCCATTGTTCAATCAAACACTATTCTAGGTATTGCTGCAAAGGCATTTTGTAGATATATGATTAAAGTTCATAATCAGTTGACTTTAAGTAAAAAAGATTATTGTAGATAATCTGGGGAGGCCTAATTCAATCAATTGAAAAGCCTTAATGGCAGAGCTGAGGCTTCCCTGATAAAGAAGACATTCCACCTGCAGCTTCAGCCTGTACCCAGGAGTTCCAGATGTCCTTTCTTGATGGCCTGCTCTACAGATTTCAGATTTTTCCAGCCAGTCCCTATAATTATATCAGACAATTCTTTGAAATCTATATATTTTGTTAATCTGATTGAACCCTGACTGACACAGCTGCTTCCTCTGGGTTAAACTATCATTACCATGTCACTTATTACCCTCTAATTATAATTGCCTCTATTATAATTGCATACTGTTTGGACACCTCGTAGATCAACACCCCTTGATAGGTGAACACCTCCCACATAGGAAACACTCAATATGGGTTTGCTTAAATTAATTAATTAATTGTTATAAACCAATGTTCTCTAATGATTTAAGCCCTTAGGTGTTAGATTTGGGGGTTGTCTGTCACTAATAGTGAGACTCTGGGCAAGATGTTTAATGCTTTGAAATTTTAGGCTTCCTTTGTATAAGAAGGTAATGATAATACCTTTTATACCTAATGTATAATATCTAATTTATAAATTGTCTTCACTAATCTTCATAGTAATCCTGTAAAGCATGTAGGGCATTTTAAGTTCCATTTAGATGGAAAAAAACAGAGTTGGCATAGGAAATTAAAAGAGTAAGTGCACAAAAATAAGCTAATATGTAATTTGGCATATATTAAGAATTTAATAAATGTTGCTACTCTTGTTCTTGTTATCATCTGAAACTCGAAGCTATTCTATGTAGCCTTCCCTTAATAAATATCCAAATAAGTAAATAAATAAATTACAGCTTAAACTTTTGCCTCATTCCAGATACTGGGATGCCTCAGGGAGTAGCAACTCAGTTTGCCTGTAGTGTCTGCTCACCTAAACCTCTACAATGGACAGCTGATTACTAACAAGGCACAACTGCCTCCTCCAGACTCTTTCACGTGTATAGAGAACTGATGAAATTTCAAATCAAAACCTTCCAGTTTTCATAAAATACCAAATCTTTACAAGAATATGCAATATCTTGCTAATTCTACTCTTCTCTGAAAAAGTCGAGAATGATACCACCACCACCACCCCTTATAAAACACCTTCATATCAACTATCTCCCTTAATCCTCATAGCAATCCTGTAAAGAATATCTCCCTGCACAGTTGATGACACAAATTATTTGTTCTAGTATATCAATTGTGTCAAGGATCTAGAACCCATGTATCCCAGATGAGAAGTCAGGGAACCATCCCACTTGTGGACTTTGTTTTCTGGTGTCTCCATCCTGAGTGAGGACTTAGGTCTTAAATGACTCAAAAGTCTTTCTGGGAACCTGAAAATACAGGGTGAAATAGTTCCTTTTCTTTCCAAGTCCATTATTATGAATGGCATGACCTTGTGCAATTCACTTTACCTTCTGAGCCTCAATTTTTTTAACTGTAAGGTTGGCCATAGTAATTCCTACCTCAGAGGACTGAGAGCATTAAAGGTAATAGCGTGGGAAGTGGCTCATAGAACCACTTCAACAAATGTTAGCTGCATGTCCATTCTTTCATGAGGTACCATGTAAAGAGAATGGACTGACCCAAACACATATTGCCCAAAAGAGTCCACTGGGGCCACACAGGCTGATAGAGCAAACAAAATAGCCACACTTTTAGGTAAAATCACAACAACATTCTGTACCCATACTGTAAATAAGAAACAGTCACTGAGTCTTATTCTTTTCATCAACACTTTTATCCATTATTAAAGAAAGCAGAGTTTACTTTTAGTTTTCCTTTCCTCACTATCAGTGACTATTCATGTGGTACCTATGCTGAATTTGGAATAATCTGCCAGGAACAATATTAGGAAATGAGTTTTACAATAATGGTAAAAATCTTCAAATTCCCAAATTTTACTTATTTCCTATATCTCCTAAATAAGAATCCTTTATCTCAAAGAATGGATGCTCTGATGTACTAAGCATAAAAACAAACAAAATAATAGTTAACTTTTTCTTGCTTAATAATACGACTGCCACTGTCACTCACTGAATTTATCATATATCCAACATGAAATCTTAGCTCTAAATGGTCCAATAAAAACATCATTTAAAGTACTGATTGATGTTATGTGTTTCCCATAAATATTTAGCTGGTGTTGCATATCAAACATTATGATAACATTTTTGGTACACTAAAACATCTTCATGAGATAGAATACTGAAAACTTTTATTGGTTATTAACTCTAAGGTATTTTGTATCTTTTCCTTCCATTTTGCACAAAGCAGAACATGCGTGTAAAGGTACCCAGGCAGATGTTTCCCGCAGTTTGTTACCTCTGTCAGCTGCAAAAAGAGAAGTCACCACCTAACATTATAGCTACATGCTCCGATTAGCTCTGTGGCTACAGAAGCCCCGGCATCCTGACCTTCTGTTCTTCATCACCACCCTTACCTTATACCCCACACTCATCTATGTATTCCACTAAAATAGCTGATCTCCCCTGTTTCCCGGACCTTGCCACTGTGCTTTCTGCAATGTACAGAGACTGTTCAAAAACAAGACAAAATATAACCTCTCAACATTAAGGATGTTAAGAGGATCCTTAACCTCTTCTTTGATGTTGCCATTGACCCTTTATTTCTCTTTAAACTGGACTAAGAGTGGGCCATCCTGTAAGGGTACCACTTCCCCTCAATCCTCTCAAGTGGAAGGTGATATTTTTTCCTTCCATGTCCCAAACTGCTCAAGGTTAAGAAATGGGTAGTCTTCCTTTGTTCTCATTTTCACTTCCATTATTTTCCTACAAAAAAAAGGTACCTTAGATCTTTTAAGTTTTGTATCATTTTATATAACTACCATAGCCTCTCTTTTATGTCATCTCCTCTCCTCCCAGGAATTCCTCTCAATTTCTTTGAGATGTTAACAATTTGTTCATGATTTCTGTCTCCACCTCTTATCTCATCATTGTTCTTGATGATACTTGAAATATGCTTGAATAGGCCCTCCAGGACTCTGCTCTCTCTTCTTAACTTTTTATTTTGGAATGATCTTCTCCTCCCATCCCAATTCAGCCTCCAACTGCCATCAACACTATCATTCCAATATTTACACAATACCCAAGATATCAATTTTAAGCATCCCTTCTGAGATCCTCATCTCCTATCATTCCAGCTTACTGTTCAAGAAATTCTTCTTCTTTTCCTATATTTCCCAATTATTGATTTTAATTTATATTAAGGTATAATTACTTACATTACAATGCACAGATACTAAATTTTAGTTCAATAACTTCAGAAAAAGTTTCACTCCCATAAAACAAGCACTACAACAAAGCTATAGAACTTTGCCAGCACCCTAGAAAGTTCCTTCATGATCCTTTCTAGTCACTATTTCTCCTCACAGTTGCAAAGAAAATACGACTCTGATTTCTATCCCCATATATTACTTTTGCAAATACATGAAACGTCCATAAAATGTAATAAAGCCTTATTAACTTGAAATTTAAAACTAACCAAATAAAATCCCTCTTAAACAACTTTTGTGTTTAAAATTAAACACAATTAATTAAAAACTAAAATTGTAGGTCTAGAAAGTAACAATAATAATTTCTAGAAAGTAAATGAAGAATCCATGGGTTACACCTTAAAATGGGGTTCAGAAGAAAAGCATTAGAGTCTTAAATACTCCATTTGGTTAAGATATTAATTAGTTACCCAATATAAGAAGTTA